>CAUDNR010002079.1:45075-57203 GCA_958430865.1 Entrophospora sp. SA101 | reverse complement strand
TATAATAATCATCATATAAAAAAATGACTGACCAGATCAGTTACCATCATCATTTTTCTATTACCATAAAAAAATAACAATAGAAATTTGTTTGATGATTATATATTTCTATGGAGAGGATGTGAAGAGACAAAAGGTTTATTATTTATTAATTAATTATTCATTCATTCATAAAAATAATAGATCATCATTATAACTATATAACTTCAATTGTCATTTATTACATCATTATATTTTAAATGGGCTTTGCACATTTCCTTAGTTCAATTATTTTGGTTTTTGTACAAATCATTTCTTGCCAGGATTTAGGAATCATTGGTGCGCCTGAGTAATTAATACAATACCATCAGTAACAATCATTTAATAAATAATAATAATGTTAATGATCTCAATCAATAACATGAATAAATAATTGACCTGCGACACTTTGTGCATATATGACACCGAGTTCATTTTTAGCTGTAGATAACGTATAAGATCTTGCATCTCCAAGTGAAATCTTTTAAAGAATTAAATGACAATAAGATTAAATAATAATAATATTACTATTGTTGTTATTTTCTTACTGTCATTACGTAAAGGATACAACTTCTGCTCTTACTATGTCACCAGGTCTGAATGAATTGTAAATCTTGACTTTATCCTTTTCTGTAGCTCTTACATCTTGAGATCTTCGTAGTGCGAGTAAAGTAATATTGGTAAAGTGAATCGATAACATAAATAAAATGAGTAAGCGAATGAATGAACGAATGAATGAACGAATGAATGAATGAATGAATGAATGAATGCAAAAAAGCGAATTTTAATAAGTAATGAGTGCACAATGTATATGCAAAAGTAAAAGGTAAATAAATAAATAATAATAACAATTAGTAAATAACCTTATTATTCCTTGGAAATTTTCTTTGCATGGTGAACTACCAACAACCATTATAGACACAAAAGCTTCTTTTGGATTTATACGTATAACCTTACCTGTTATCTTTATGTGAACATATGTTAAATATACTGTTAATGAATGAATGTAGCTGTAGAAATGTCATTAATACTACTAACAATACTATTAACATCTGGTACTGCCGATTGTTTTTTTTCCCTCGAAACTGTTATTATTGGTATCTAAATAATTACAATTAAAATAAAAAAAGTTAGTATTTTTTTAATTGTAGTTACTTCCATACTCGCCATCAAGCGATTTAATTATTATTAATAATACTTCTTTAACTACATATTAACTATATTAATATTAATATTATATTATAATAAGGATGAAGATGATAAGTACCTTTTCTTCGTCTTTCTTGACAAAATCTTTTCTTACACCAACAACGCTAGCATAGATATGACTACCTCGAATATAAGTACCAGGACCTGCTTTAAAATTTTGTGTAAATCCTAATCTTTGACCCGGTGTCACGAATTCTGGCATATTATTTATATTTGATGAAAGAAACTTCTTTTGTTTTTTTTTTTTTTGTTTTTAAAAAAAAATTTGTGATTCAGTAACACAAATGGTCAGGGCTTTCAGTGTTTTCCAACTTAATAAGGTATATACCCGATTTGGGAACATAGATCGTACTTGGACATATATATTAATATATCAGGGCTGGCTGTGTAACCCGAATGTGACTAAACTATTTATGTTAAGTCAAGTTTAGTCAAGACAATTATTACTAAATTAGATTTTTAACCCTGCCAGCCCTGATATGCATATATATTTGATATGGGAATACCCCAGAAGGGAATTTACAGGGGCTAAAGTTTGTTTAGAAACACAAACTTTATTTCATTCGTGAACTTGGGAAATTACACGATTTCTCAATCGCAAAGTAAAATAAAAAGTAATAAAATACATTTGGTTTTTTTATCATATAGGGAATGTTAATGCTACAATTGTACCACTAATATAACATAAAATTTCAAGGTTGTCTTTATAAGATAACTCAATCAATCCAAATTAGCTTTGCTATTAATAAAACAAGGAGTGCATTAAAAAATCAAGTATGATTTAATTGATATGGAATTACCCCTACATAAAGTATAAATATATATAATCTACAATGGAACCCAAGGAGAAGTATTTGAAAAGAACAAGATGAGAAAATTGCTACTTTATGTTTAAATTAACTGATACTCTGGCACTTTGATATTATAACCTAAGGAAGGAGAAGATTACCTGTAAAGTTTACCGACAAGAAAAGAAACAATCAGCAAAAGAAAACTATATAACAGAAATGCAATTACCTAATAAAATGCAGAAAAGAAAAACAACATGAGATGATTAAATTGTGAAACTTTATTCAAGGTAAATAGGTAAATAGCCTATCTTGACGATTTAAATAATTGTCACAACATTAAATATTGACAACTGCTAATCATAATCAAATAAACCTAACATCAATTTTTTCTTCTCTCTTTGTATATATATATATATATCACTAGCTGCAGAAGTAAATATTATCAGCTTGAATATGTATATTTATAATCTGGCATCAATAAATATATCAAATTAGGGTAAGTATTTCCAAGAAATACTCATCGATGAGGTCTCTTTTTATGGACAATAAAGACTTTTGCATTGGAGGATTTGTAAAAATTTCAACTTTTGTTTTTATTACAAATTCTTATGGTAGTTGGATGTTATATATTGTTTGCTTATTTCCTAAACTTTTCAACTACCTCTTGTCCTTGTCTATTAAATACAGCAGCTTATTATCTTCGGCACCCGAGCATTCAATATAAACTGAAGTTGACCTAACAAATTTAATACGCTCAATTTTTAATTTGCGCCTTTTTGTTTGCTGCATTGTTTAAATTAACATTAATAAATAATAAGTTGCAAAAATGAATACAATAATTAGCCCATTGATTAAATCTAACGTATTGAGCTAGATTTAACAAAGTATTTTCCGACTCCCACGTTAGATTCTATATTCGTGACCTTGTTTGTGATAAAAAAATCCTGACCAATAAGAGAGAGGCTTCACAGGTTCTTTGAAAGGAAATGCAATTTCAATAAGTCCACAGCCACCATGAATTTTCCGTTACATCATATCCTTCGGAAATCAAGTCTTTTTTTTTGGAAAATTAAAAATCCTGCAAGTCGAATATCAAACATTAAATAATTGATAGTTTTAAAGAAAATAATCCCAAGCATTAAAATAAAATCATGCTATAATGAGTTACCGAGTCAATCAATTTTTCAAAAATAAATTTTTTCCAATTATTGATGTCAGAGTAAATTATACAAAGTGTAAAAAATTTCTATAAAAAAAAAAACATTGCGCGTTATACATCATTGTAGCTATAAAACATCGATTTACTAAAATAGTCACAATGACATAAGATATAATGCACGTAAAAAAGAGTACAAGCAAAAAAAGAAGTTCTTCTAATGGACAATGTTATTTTTAACTTGTTATAATTAAAGGGGAAAATAAAGTCAGTGTTGAAATCCAGTTGACGGAATCGACCGGTGTTACGTTACACTTTGATACGACTCTACATATAGTTCTAAAATTGTACTAGTTTATAACATATTTGTAAATGCTATATATAAACTAATATATATTGTGATTTTTTAAAGTTTTTAACTATAGAAAAACAAGTGTAGTAGACTGTGTAATAGTACTGCAGGATCGAGTAACACCCAAATTTTTAATGATGGTGTAAAAAAGGCTTTCTAGCTTATATACGTATTATGAAATCCCAACATTTTCTTTTTGAACCTTGGTAAAAGTTCAAAGATTTCTAATTGTCATTTTCATGAATTTATACTATTAAAGAAGGCTGATGGGAAAAGAAATCGAAATTTTCATGTCATAAAAGATATCAAAACCTCATTACACCTATCTATTCCTTTCATTTCATTTTGCACCACCAGTTATTTTGTGGCGTTATACTGGTTTGGTTATAGCATGCATGCCCCAAATTGCAATAATGGCGCGTAAGGCACATGGACATATTGATACTGTCAATTTCCAGGGAACTGGGTTTTTTTAATGACATCATTAAGAAATTAGGTTTAGTTTAATCAAGTTGGTTTAGTTGGTTTGATCATTTGATCTTAAAAACAGGTTATTTATAATTTGTGGAAAAATTTGAATAATATGATAATAGGGTGTTTTTATTCGAGTTCGGTTCTATTGTTGGTCCCGGTTGAAGTAAGTCGGAAAAAGTCATACCGAAATGGTCCCTTTTTATATTTTTTGGGAATAATTTCTTTTTCAAGAAAAAGTTCTTATAAAATGTACCCATTGTATAACTAAATAAGGATAGAAGGTTTATTTATTTGGTTATTCGTTATTAATATTTATGTGTATTTATATATATACTAGAATGAATTGAAAAAAATTGTAAATAAAAAAATATTTGGAATTTTTTTAATCTAAAAATTAAAAATCATTATCAAAATGAAAAATAAATAACATTCCTCTATTTTATTTAAAATAGATCATTATTTACTGATTTTTCGGGGTAACCCATTTTATAAATATATAATTATTATTTATATGTATATTATACAATCACACGCACATACGCACACACACGAATCACGAATCACGCACACACGCACACACGCACATAATAGCTCATAACGCATAACTATTACTAGTAGTAAAACTATTACATATCGGTAATTGCAATTGATGCTGATCAGTTCGAGAACCCGTCTAAATAACCAGATTGAATAATGACAACAAAAAAACAATACACGCATTGCTACTCGTCATAATTAATAAACATCATAAATCACATTGAATCAATTATCAATTAACCGTAAATAGACAAAAATTGGACTGGGCGAATTCATGGGAACCAAGATTTTTTATTTTACAATAAAAATAAATAAATAAAACTTAAAACTTAAATATTTTAGTTGCTGCTTAGTTTGTATTTTACATTGGATTCTGCGATGATAATTCATGTGCAAATAAAATATACATACGCGCGATATACAATATTAGTATTTTGATAAGGATTCACATTTCAACTCAAATTTTTTCAAGGTAATTAATTAATTATAAACGACAAAAGCAATTCCCGTTATCATAATAATTAATAATTATATAATAATCATCATATAAAAAAATGACTGACCAGATCAGTTACCATCATCATTTTTCTATTACCATAAAAAAATAAAACATTTAATTTTTTCAACGTTCAAATTTATAATTTCATTATCCTCATCGATTAAAATAATGTTATATTACATCATCTTACATTACGTTTTCCATATTCAAAAATTTCCCCCATCCTCCTTTTGTTTTTTGTTAGTTTTAATTTTTTTCCGTTGGTATGTTATTATCAACTATCAAACAACTACAACAACTTTTTTTATTTATGTAGTAAAAAAATATTTTTAACAATATACTATTGAGAATGAATGGATGAATTATTATTGTTTATTTATTATTATTATTATTATATATATATATATATATGTATGTATGTATGTATGTATGTTATATTTTCCATTCTTGTATAAATTTAGAATTAATTAATTCAAGAAAAATTTCAAATATTGTTTTTTTACTAGTTGACCGACCAATTAACAAACATCCTAACTAACTAACCAACAAATAATATCAATCAATCGAAGTACCTACCCACCTACATGCCTAGTTAGTTACCCATACAAAAGATAATTATCTACCCACGCACCTTAAAGATATAAATATGTATGATCAATATACTTTAAAAAAAATTTTTTTTCCGTTAAAATAAAAAAAGAAACAATTGAAAATTATATTTTTTTTTATAAATAACAAAATAAATAATATTTTTTTAAAAAAAAACTACGATAAATATTTTTTTTTTTCTCTTTACAAAAAAATAGAAACTTTTTTTTATTATCAATTTCAATTATAAAATAAAATAAAGAATTATGTCATTATCAGAGAGATGGAGGCTTTTGGTAACAGGAGAAGAGAGAATTGATAAAATTATTGGGATAGCAGAATTAGCTTATTCGGTTCAACCACTCTATGAGGTTGTTAGACAAGCAAAGAAGATTGAGTCAAATATTTTCGAAGCTTCTAATTCAAAGGTAAACGAATATTGATTATTGTTTTGCAGGGTACGGCAAGAGACCTGGTGTTTTTTTTTTCTGTTGTATAATTTTACACGTTAATTAATGTCCTCCTTTCACCACACACCTTTTCGCATTTTATCCACAGGAAAACTATGCGTCTACGATGGACCAATTAATTTTAAATATGAAGGAATTGATTGAAGACAAAACCAAAATTCATTTAGAGCAATTGGCCACAAAGTCTATTCTTGATTCGATGGACAAACGAATAAAGCAAATTAAGGAGGAAACGGAAATGAAAGGAAGATCTATAAATATTGATAACATCAATTATATTATCAATAACGAAAACGATGAAGAAGATGTAAAAAGAATTAAAGAAATATTACAAATAGAAGAGCGACTACTTAAAGAATCGTGGCAAAAATATATTGATGAACAAATGGGTCGTTTACATCAACAACGACAAATGCATTCTGAACGTTTAAGATTATCAATACAAAATATGCAACTAAATCAACAACAAAATGTATCATCATCACCATCATCATCTGTATCTTCCCCAACCGAAACCACTCCTCCTTCTTCTAGTTCTAGCTCATATTCTTCCACATCTACATCTGATACTAACCATGAAATTCATTCTTCTAGCTCATCTTCTAAACCACCAAATTCTTTATCGTCAATAGCACCTGATGCGCCGGCAATCTCGACAAACATCTAATTCCAATGATAATAATGATTCACACCACATCCTTTTTATTAGAAAATCGATGAGTGAATTTCATCGTCAACACGCAAATAATATATTTCTCACATTTATATGCGCGCGCACACATACACACACATAAAATATTTTTCGAGATAGCCAACTATTTTTTTTTTAAACTACATATCGCAAAAAAATTTTTCAAATTGTCATGTAATATTAACTACAATATTATTAATGCAATATAATAATAAAATACAATAAATGTGACGTTATCATCATTTCTCCTAACATCATCATCTTTATTATTGGTATCAATATTGATGTTAGTATTAATGTTGGTTGTAACAAATCCTTCAACGTTAAAAAATTCAAGTTCTAATTTGGGTATACTGCAACAAAGGATGTGGTCGGGAAAGAGAGATCTTAAGGTATGAAGGAAAATAAGGAAAGGGAAAATTGAAGAAACAAAATTTTCAAAAAATTTTCCAATTTAGCTCTGTTCCTTGTTCATTTTATTCTTGGCAGTAAAGTATGAATTGGTTATTATATCACGCATATTATGTATATTATAATATCCAAAATCAAAAATTTAACTATTTTTTTATCATCATCATTTAATATTTAAATTTTTCTTTATCGACTTTATTGCAGAATGGGAGAAGTTTCTGCAATTAATTTTTTAAAAAACTTTTCACATCAATGTTCTTTCTAGATTCCCAATCTCTTTTCCAATCTCCGTAATTTCAATTAAAACATAAATACAACATATCATTATTAAAAGTATTTACTTTTTATCCGCAAGATAAGAACCAAAAAAAAAGCGCTTATCTTTAGTTGAATAATTACTTCGAACCTTACAAATCTTTTCGTACAGATGATCATGCTTCAATAAGATTACCCTTCCGGATATTTTTTCGAGAAAAGATAAATATTATTGACAATATATATAATTAACGTTGATATTAATAATAATAATGTTACCTTATAACTGTAGCTCATACACTTTAATTCTTTAAAAATTTGCTCTTTTTAAATAATAGATTACTATGTTATTATAACAATCGTTTTTTAACTCCTTCGTATTCTTTCTATCCTTGACCAGTATTTGGCTTCTTTGCCTCACAAATCAACATGTATGATTTGAATTCTTTGCCAACATTATCATGAGGATACGTCACGGTCATATTTAATAACAAAATATCATCATCGTCATTATCAGAAGACTCAAGAATAATCCAAAAATATACAAGCGAGCTGAAAGAAACATACATACGTATTTAAAATCAACGTTGGTCGTCAAAAAGAGTCCAATAGTAATCCAAGAGGAATTATTTGTTAAAGCTTTCCAAAAACTGAAAATCATCGTCTTCCAAGTTAAATTCTTTGCATTTAAAATTGTCATCATCTCCTTGAAAAATTACTGCGTCAGAAATGATTTAAAATTATCTCATGATTTTTAATATTAAATTATTCATGTCGTCTAGAAAATCATTTGGATTAAGAGGATTTCTAGATCTTCCACTCTGGAAATTTGAAAGATCTGTGGTAAAATAGAAGATGCAAAGAGATGATTCGCCTATAATTAGTGAATGATTGACATAGTAATCAGTGGGGAGAATGGCCAATCATACAACTTTGCACGAAAAGTTGTATTTTTGTCCTACCACAAATTTTTTTTGTGCAGATAAGAAAGAAACTCTAAAGATTATTGATATGTATTATTTTTTTTTTTGCTTGCATTTGAAAAATACAGAGAATATTGTTTCCGCAGCAAGTTCCCATCAATTCTTTCCGTTTTTATTTAATTTTAGTAACTTAGAATCTTATCATGTCAAAAGAATATTTAATATTATTATTAGTTGATAGCATTGAAATCAGTATGGAATTAGAAAACAAAATACATTACCAAATATTTAATTAGCTGATCTAAAACAATTTGTATTAAATTACATGCGGCTTTAGTTATTAATTTCTTGAAACTATGTAACTCTTTTACGATTTTCGTTGGATTGATAATTTTTTGCATCAAGTTAATAATACTCTTGATTATATCACGTGAAAAGATATTTAAAATTTTCATTGAAACAAAGATTTATTATAAATATATATTTTTTGTATTCACTTACCTCTGTTAACTAGTGTTAATAATCCTCCTTGAATCCATGATATTTCTGTTCGAAAGGAAAGTACCCTGCTACTATCTTTTTCATTCTAAAACCAAGAATAAAAATAAAACAATTTTAAAAAATGTAACCCTGAGTTGATAATAATGATTAGACCATGGTAATCGAACGGCTTAATAATAAAAGAAACGCAAGAAGAGAAACTAACCCAATCATGAGTATATGATCCAAACTAATGTTATCATGTAAATATAATGGCATCGAACGTCAACACAGTAAATATTCCCCGTATTCTTTCATGATCCCAACATATTAGACCATTTTTTATTTTAATACTTATTTTATACTTGCCGAGAACATGAAAACTGTGTAGTTGGCTCTTGGTTTCTCAATAATGTCAATAAAACTTCTTTATGCAAAATACTTGATATAAGGAAAAAAGTGAGCATAGTGCCACAAAGATCCAATCTGGGTATTAATTAATATTAATTAGGGATTGAATCGGTTCGTATCGGTTCATAAAACTACTGGTTCGATTATATATCATTATATATTCCTATATAAAGAACTGCCACTAAAAAACATTAAATATTTTTCTAGCTTTGGTTAGTTCAGGAGATTAATTGCTGAGGAGATCGTTGATACCTGACAAGGAGAAAGAATTCAAGAAAATTCATGACGTTTTTTGTTCCTTAGAAAGAATTCTCCAAAAGATCTTTAAATGTGATGTGTTCAACGAAAGCCTTTTCCACCATCGCTGGTAGAAAAAATGTAATTCACAAAAATCCACATAATGAAAAGGCATTGAGCATAACAACCGTTTTACAATATTTTTACAATAACTTCCATAATATTTCACTAGTATTTGTAATACCATTGTAAAAATTTTGTAATAAGATTGTAAAAGGATCGTTATCTTCCATGCCTTTTCATTATGTGGAATCTTTGTGGATTACATTTTTTCTACCCAATGCATAATCACAAAGATCCTAGAAGAGAAGGTGGTAAGGTAATCATGATATTATCCTTTTTCTCTTTATTGCTTTGTATAGACATCAATATGATTATTAATATTTTCAACTTATTCCCCTGCAATATATTTTTTTATTTTTATAAAGTGGTGCATTGTGTGATTTCAGCAATAACAAATAGTTCCCTTGTTGACATACGAGTTTTCTTCTTGAGGCATCTGCTATCAGCTGGGTCATTAATAAGATATCTTATTCCGATTTAGAAAGAGTTCTGAAAGGCCGAGAAATTTTCTTTTGGGCTCATTAATGAATAGCCCACAGTTACAACACGCTTCTGAAATGAGTTTCTGTTACATGTTTATTAGAACTATAGATGGGTATCTAATCTAAATTATTTAGACAATGTCTAAAATATAAATTATTTTAGACATTTTAGACAATCATGGTCTCAATTGTCTAAAATGCTGAATTGAATTTTTTCTTGGATAGTTTACTGAATTTTGTGGATTTTGCGAATATCACGTGACTTTTAGTTGTATTTAAAGCAAATCATTACTATTTATATTAATTTAGACATTTAGACATTTAGACATTTTTGTCTATAATTAGAACCAATCATATTCGCATGTAATTAATAACCTAACCTATGACAATAATTAATATTCAAAAGAATGGATAATTGATTAATGTTGATCGACGTAATTTTGTAATTTCATGTACTCCTGGTCCGAGAAGTTATCATTGAGAATTACTCAAATTAAAATGCACAAAATTTCAGAGACGGAAAGAGATATTTTTGCTTGCCAAATGAGACTTGGTTGGCGTTAAGAAAATTAATTCAAAATTTCCTAATCAAAACCAAATGTTTTCATCCGGATATTATTGTTCGGGCGAAAATTTAAATAGATTATTGCTAAAAATGCTATTACAATACCGCAACACCTTCCTTATTGTGCTTAAAAATAAAAATTGGAAATTGGATGTTTTTTGCCGCCCAATTACCATATTAATTAATTAATAGCACCTTAAAAAATCCAGTTGATCAAAGAATATGTAATGCAAGTCATCTTAATTACTTCAACATCGGTCTCCATCATTTGAACACTATTTATTCTCATCTGTTGGCTGATTCTTCTCCTCCTCATGGCTGACCCGGTCAATACCAATGCAAGCCAACTGTGGAGTATTTTTGATCATGTGTATTTAATTTATTAATATGAAAACGAAAACATAAGTTGATTTTGAGTGTGCGTTATGTAATCTCCATAATCGAGGACGGATAGATTTCTCCAGAATGACAAATAGGAAAATAACCGCCGGATTTAAAAGTCCGAAAGCTTAAATATTGTCTAATATGAAACCCCATTAATGAAACGAGCTTGCATATTTACAACAATGCGAAAGTCAAATAATGTAATTTGGATTTTGCTTTGATGATTTGTCACATATATGCGCCTAACCCAGACATATGTTTGCGTGTTTAATAAAGTACCTCTCTCTACCCTTGGTTTATAAACCTACCATCACAGCTTTGTAAAGTATCCGAGTATTTTTACTCGCGGTAATTACTATCAGATTTAAATTTAATAAAAAAGGATCGCATACATACATACATACATACATACATACATACATGCATGCATGCATGTGTATACGAATTTGGTGAAATTCTTCAGTTTAGTTCTTATCTCAAACATCTCAAACATAATAATGATAATTATAATAATAACAGTAAGATCAATCAAAATAAACTCTTTTTCATTATTTTTGTCTTCTTGTTGCTCTTATAAAGAAATAAACAAAATTAACTAATTAATAAATTAACCGAAGACAGCCTTTTTTTCCTTCATTATGTATGTATACAATATTTATTTATATGTTTATATTTATAAATATAGTATTATTGACTATGGAAATAATAATTACATCTATTATATTATTTATGAAATTAAATTTAAAATACAAAATTTATTTATTCTAATATTTCCTAAAGGTTTTAATTGGTTGATTAAATTAAATAAATAAAAATTAATAAATAATCAACTATTTAATAATCTATAATTACCTCGTCTCTTGACTCTTTATTATTAATACCATCTTCGTCAAAACTATTTAATTCTATCATACTAGTTTTAGCGGCTGAATTTAACGGTCCATAAATTCCTGCACCTCCTCCTTTTTCCCCTATTACAAATTTTTCAATCCATGCATTTTCAAATCTGAAAAATATCCATAGACAACGTCTCAAAACTTCTAAAACCTCCATTAGGAAAACGCCGCCCTCC
>CAUDNR010002079.1:0-40596 GCA_958430865.1 Entrophospora sp. SA101 | reverse complement strand
CTCATATTTAACGACACATGTAATGGACCAAGAATTGGAATGAAATTATTAACAATTTCAGGTATCTGTGTTGATGGAGTATTTTTTTGTTTACAAAGCAAGGTTATTGCTCTTCTTATAAACAGTTGACCTGGGAAATCAGCAACAATTGGTATTACATTATATTGAAGGTAATTATTTAATGATGGTATATCTGTAATCATTTTAAGAGCATTTAAATAGTCATCTAAACTTTTAAGATTTTGTTCTTTAATATTAATTAAGTGACAATCCATCATCGATCTATCTTCTTGACGTTCTTCTATAGCATCATCATATGAATGAACTCTCAAAAGTTCTATTCTATCAAATTGTTTAAAGGTATTCACATTATTTTTCAGCCAATTTAGTTTTATCAAATTGTAACTATTACTCAATGAATCAATATATTTTATTAAATGATCATTAATTTGCCAATCTTCAATATTTTCAGGATTATGTATTGGAACACCATTACCATCTGCTGATATAGCTATACTGTCTTTTATAGTCTTTGATACACAAGTGGCCATGTGGTGAGCTGTTGAAAGTGTTGTTGTATTTGGCTGTCTAAAACTATGAATTGAATGGTAATCATCAATATTGAAGCAAAATAATTTATTTTTATTTTCTTCAAAATACTGATTTATTTTTGGCAAGTGACCACTTGTAATGTTTTTTTTGTATCTATCTACTGATTTGTAGGATACTGAAATACCAAGTCTTGACATCACATCTATACACTCTGTAGTAGCACCACATGAAAATAAATAAAGACCAATTTCTAATTGAAGAGAATTATTAAATTTATTCCTTAGGCCAGTCAACAAGTAGCAAAACCCAACAAGTGATTTTTTGGCATTGTCTATAGTATGTGTTGATCTATTAGAAGGTAAAAAGATATCAACTAATTCATCAAAAAAACCTTTTAATTTCATATCATGTTTCTCAATCATATCTTTAAATTTTTCAGGGTCTAACTCTATGTCTAAATTCAGCTGTCTTTGCCTTTGATACAATACTTGTGATAATAATTTAATTTTTTCATTAAATTCATTTATTTTATTTTTTTTGTAATCATTTAATTGTTTTTGGATTTCTTTTATTTTATTTATTAGGAGATCAAAATTTTCATTTGACAAAGATACCTTATCTTTATGATTATTAATATTTATATCTGACCAATAATCAAAATTTTCTTCAACATTATCAGATGAATTTTCCAGAATATGAGATAATTTGGATTCTGTAGAATCATCATCATCAACAATAAAAATTTCCCCAAAGTCTCCTGACCGTCTTTTTTTATCATTGCCTCTATTTGGCACTACAATTGATAAATAATGTGGATGACAAAGTTGATCACCAATCTTAAGGTAATTATAATCTTCATATGTTTTATGTTTTATAGCTTTGTTTTTAGAATCTTCAGTAAAAGTTCTAAATTTATTTGTATTAGGATCATTATTTTTACAGTTTTCAACTTTACATGGACCATAGTTTTGTCTCATTTTAAAACAATTTATTTTTTTTATTTTATTTAATATGTTAAATTTAAGTTTTTATGAAAATCTAATTGAATTTTTCAGTGGTTTTTTATCTCATTTTGAAATATGCATTTAATTAATAGAAATTAATTGATTTTGTAAGTTTAAATTGTTTTGTTTAACAAATATAAATGTGAATTATATTATACGCGTTTATTAAAAATTTTTTTTGGCAATGATATTCAAGCCAATAAGATTCGATTTTTGTGTGATATTTCGAAGGGAGATCATCACAAAAATTAGCCAATGAAATCAAATGTCCACTATGCTCTATTACTGCTAGTATTTTTCTATTTCATCTCCAAAAACTTCTCTAACTTTATTTGCATTCATACTTGTATGTCTAGGACATTTACATTTGGCTACTTTTCTACTTTCTGGTCCAGTAATTTCATGGATTGTTGACAGCATTGTTACTGGACCATTATCCATCCAAAAATACTCAGAACATTATCTACAACAACACCGCTTAGAATATCCCAATCTAATTGTTTTCTTTCAACTTTCAATTCTTTTGGAAATTTAGAAGAACTTGTTCGCACAGTACCACAAGCTCCAATTTTTTTTTGGCGCAAAAAATTAAATAGATTTATACTACTGAAATAATTATCCATGTAAATATTAAAGGACCTATTATCTGGTAAGCATTTGATTAAATGATATATACTTCACATCCAATTTTACTTAGACCAGTTATTTTTTCAAGTGGAATTTCTTTTATTCTTGAGACGAACATAAAAGAATAAGTATATCCACTATTATCACATAAAGCAAGGATTTTATAACCTTCAGGCATAGGTTTGTTTTTAATTCTATAAGTATGAGGGCTTCTTTCTGAAAATCTAACCATCATTTCATCGACAGATAAATTCGAAGAAGGAGTATAGAGTTCTTTACATTTATTTAGTATATGTGATGCATGGGGATCTACTTTATAATAATACCATAAATCTTGCTGTATGACTTCTAAAGGATCAGAAATGTGGAAAAATCTTTTAATCTGTTCAAATCATATTAAGGTCATATAGTCTGTTATTTTATGTTGAGGATATCTATCAGATTTCTTCCAATAATCTTGTATTGAAGGTAATTTAAATATTCCAGTATATATTACTATTCCTAACCATATTTTTATTTCGGGTAAATTTAAATCAATCCATGGTCTTCCAATTCCAGCACCTTTTTCTGATGCATATATATTTGTACTTCTTATAATAACATTCAGAATATCAACAGTAAAAAATAAAGAAAATAATACATAGGGAAAATTTTCAGACAAGGTTTGTATATCATCAGGCAAATTTGTGCTAGAATCATGTAATGGATGTTCATGTGGTGGAAGATTGATAATATTTTTGCTTCCCCTTCCTCTTCCCCTACCTCTACTTCTATTTCTATTATGGTCATCATTATTGGTATTGTATTCAATGTCATTGTTATCATTACATCATATTCATTTGTTTCATCAATTTCCATATTTTGATTTTCAGAATTAGTAGATGGACTAAGGTGTGTTGAATCAATTGTTTCATTTTCATTTTGTTCTTCATAAATAGTAAAAGGTTTTCTTTGAATATGACATATGGTGCATCTAGTCTAGTCCCGGCAACTTTTACATGAAATTTTTTAATTCTATCTAGTCTGTCAACAAATAAAATAAATCAAAAAGCTTTTCATAATCAGTTAGTTTTTTTTTAAAATCCCATTCTGTATGGAGCTATGAGCTTTTAAAAATCATCATTATTCTATGTTTGGTCTCAATTTGTCCACCATAAATCTTACCAAAATTGCTATATTTGGCTGGAATTAACTTGGATTCCATGTACACTTGTCACGTGACAAAATATCAATTCAATTTTTTAACGCGTTTTTTTTTTTGCTTCAAAAAAATTTAAATCTTTTTTGAAATTTATCAATTAATCATGCCTAAACTTAAAAAGCAAAAAGCACATTTAAATAAACTTGCTTTAAACAAAAAAAATAATAGCTCATTTGGTAATGAAAATCAATTGGAAACTAATTTAGGACAGTTTTCACATGAAGAGTCTGAAGAAAGTTGGTTTGAAGGAGGAATAGATAGAGAATTAGATGAAAATTCTGTAAAATATATTGATATCCTTAATGAATCCATGAAAAATTACACTTCATCATCAAGATCTTTGCGTTATATAGGTAATTCTTCCAGAGCCTGCAAAACGTAAGACAGTAAAGTATATGTGATGTTGGTAAGTTAGTTCACAGTATATTATTATGGTATGTAATATATATTGTATATTCCTTTAAATTAATATATGAATGAAACTTCTTTCGTTGTATTAACTATTTATTACTATACTCCATAACAGTTCATGCACTCAAAGACGAGGAAAACTTTTTTATGGATTTGGTAAATAAATTATATGCCAAAATTTTTTTTAATGATTTGTTTCTATATATTATTTTATGGTTGATAGTTTGTTGTATTAATGAATTAATTATACAAGCAAGTTTTTCAACTTTCTGCAAATTGTTTTTATATAAAAAAGTATTGTGAGGAGACAAAATGCGAATTAATTAATTTTATATTTTCTGACTGATATAAGCTAAGATAAATTGTAAAATGTGAACAAATTCCACGATATTAATATATAATATAAATTTAATAGGTACAGCGTTGATTTATATCATGATAATTTATTTAAAGAAAGCTAAATAAATTATTGACAGTCCCACGTTGAAAGATAGTATATCTCTATAAGTGATCGGTTTATAGTAAATGGCTATGTATTATTATATTGTTTTTGTATTAAGTTATTATTTTATTGCTATATCCAAGAGCACTGAAAAGACATTCTTTAAATACCGACTGATTCTCAATTTAATTAACATCCCATGTATATTGTACAAAAAACTCTGACTGAAATTCTTGGTAGTGTTGTTGCGTGAAAATGAATTTGAATTTCACATATTTAATGTGAAATTCAAAATTAGCCAATCGGAATTTTCATATCCAAACACCCCACCCCAAAATTTTAATTATAGATTTCAATTTAATTTTCACATACAACAGTAGTACCAATATCAAAATCTTTGAGGTTATTACCAATATATATTTGTGCTCATCATTGAAAGCTGTTTGATTCCATAGTGATAATACATATAATATATGAAGATATAAAGTTACCAAAGGAAAAGCCATAAAGCAGTAAAAAATATTCTGGTACCATTCAAAATACAACTGACATAATAATTAAATTGGAAGATGAAAACTTGAACCTTTAATAATTTTTTTCTAATAAAATGTTGAAAAATATTTAAAAAATCTGGAAAAAAATAAAATGGGATATGGATTTTTGACAAGAGGTTGTGAAATGAATTGTCTGTTCAGCAGAACAAGAAATCAATGAAATAATGTTGATATTATTCCAAACCAAACCAAACACCCCCAGTAAAGGAGTTGTTGATCAATAATTGTGCTTAAAGAATTTCAAAACTTTGACAATCTGGCCCACATAATTTGCCGGAAAAGGTCAAATAATTAATGCTATATCTAATAAAATAGATGCATTATTTGCAGTTAGGAGTTATTGCAGCTAACAATAATAATTGACATATAATATTATTTTCTTATTGATTTTCTGAAAACAATGAAATGAAAATACATGAAATAATAAATTATTTGATAATGTTCTTCCTGGACTAGAAAAATATAAAATTTGTATATACAATACAGTATATACATATTAATTTATCTAAAAAGGTATCTATTACATCAGATGAATTTGTTATAAGAAATATATGGAAAGTAAAGTAATATCATATTCCTATTAATTAACATGTCATCAAAAAGATATAAATAAGAATAGAATTTATTTATGGAATCAAAATAGGAATCAGATGGAAGTTAAAACTAACACAATTCTCAGCTCTGTTGATGATTCAATCAATTACTTTAACTATCAAGTATTATAAAAATAAAAATCATAATCTTTTTATTTTATTTTCCAATTGAAAAAAATTATTACACCGCCCTCACCTGGATTCGAACCAGGATCCTTTCGGTTAACAGCCGAACGCGCTAGCCGGTTGCGCCATGAAGGCAGGTATTATAATTAACCGTTGATTTATTACTATTTAAATTTGTATCGAAATTTACAAAAAATAATAAGACATTTTAAATGCTATCAATGTGATAAATAAGCAAAAAAATTATCTAATTTACAAAAATGAGATACTTTAATAAAAAAATTACATTATAAAACAAAATTCATAAATACAATATAAATAAATAAATAAAATAAATAAATAAATAAAATAAATAAATAAATAAATAAATAAATAAATAAACAAATAAATATTTCTAAAAAAATTAGCTACAACATTCATTTTTCACCCCAATAAAGGTCAATATTTTCATCTTGTAATTTTTCAATTGCTCTTTCATGTCCTTGTATAGCAGCCAATCTCAAATATTCTAATCCTTTATGCTTATTTGCCTCTTTTACCACCTTTCCTTTATAATACATTTCCCCAAGATTATATAAAGCAGTCACGTTTCCATTGTTGGAAGCCATTGTCATATATTTGATAATTTCATCAATTTCATCATCCTCAAATTTGCTGTCTGGTTTTTTGCCTAATATACAAAATGCATACCTTACTTGTGCATCAGCTATACCGCTATCAGCTGCCTCTTTAAACAATTGTGCAGCTTGTTGTATATCCTTCTTTACATGATACCCCTCAAATAAATAATAACCTTTCCAATATTTTGCCTTCATGTTTCCATCAGCTGAAAGATCACAAAAACATTTCCATGCCTTTGCTCTATTTTTTGCTTTATGAGCTTTGATACCTTCTTCTAATGGCATTGGTGCTTTAATAACATCATCCAATGAAAAGTCAACAAAATTAGGCAACAATGATGGATCATCACCATCATCATTGCCACCATTAACAATGTTGTTAGCTTTATTATTATTGTTAATGGAAATTGATGCTTTAATAGCTTCATCATTTTTGATTGGTGAAAATAATGGCGAACAATCTGGTTTAACTTTGTCAAGTAAGTCATATAAGCTATTAAATAAATCAACTATATCTGGTCTTGAATCTGGATCTGGTTTCCACACTATGAATTATAAGTTATTTTTAATAAACAAATGAACAAGTAAATAAATTAATTAACAATTAGCTATCAATAATTACTACTTACTTTGAGTTATTATTTTTATATAATTTTGAAAATAACTTGGGACGCCAATGTGAGGAGGTGAAGTATCTTCTCTTCGATTACTTGTTACATGTTTTTGAATATCTTGTAAATTCTTACCTTTATAAGGAATTCTTTGATATGCAAGTTCCCAAAGTGTCATACCAAAACTATAATATATATATATAGATATAGTAAATATAAATTTAAATTTAAATTTAAATATAAAAATGGAAATAAATAATTTACCTAAATATTTCACTTTGTCTGGTATAAGGAGAGTATTTTTTTTTATCAACAACAACTTTACCATCTTGATTTAATTGATAATGTAACATTTTTTCAGGCGGAAACCAATGTACCATTGTTAATACACTATTTTCTAGATCTATTGTATAAGCATCTAAACCTCGACTATATTCAAAATTTGTAATTTTTGGTAACCATTTATCTGTTAACTAAAAAAATTGTTCGTGAAAAATAAACAAAAATAATAAATATTATGCACACAAAAAAAAATACATATATATATACATAGTATTATTATACTCACCAAAATATTTTCACATCTAATGTCATGATGTAATATGTTACAACCATGGATATACACTATTCCACGACAAATATCCACAGCAAGTTGTATTTTTGTTGGCCAATCAATATCTTCATTTTCATAAATTTCTTTTAGATTACCCTTCTGAGCAAATTCAAAAACCATATAATCAGAACCATGCAATTTGGTTAGACCAAGAAAATTAAGAATATAAGGAGAATTACGCAGATTAGCCAAAATTGTTAAGTAAGCTTGAATTCTTTCAGATTGTTTTTTTTGTCTATCACTTTCAAAATCGTTTTCAGGGGTGAGAACAATACGTTTACATATTACATCCATACACATATACATCTTTCTCAAAATTTTTCCACTGTCTTGTGTACAATTCGTGTAATGTCTTGCATTTTTTAATTCATTTGGTTGAATAAATTTAGGTTTCGGCTTTGGTTTACTTTGAGCATCAGTTCCTTCTGATAGTTGTTTTGTTAATTGATCCACTTGATGTTTTAATTGCGGTACTATGGAAAAATTAGTGTTCATCTCTATAATTTTTTCATTATTGTGAGTTTTCACTACTGCAACGTTTCCTGCCACATTCTCCAAGAACTATATATTTTAAAAAAATATTTTCAGCATTTAAGAAAACATAATACATAAAATCATTACACAATCATTAACGCATATTACCTTCATAATGGTCTCAAAAGAATCTGAGATCACTTTAAAATCTTTTTGACGTTGCTCTTCACTGGCAATAACTACAGCAAGATTCAAATCATTTACTGTGCTATCAAAATCCTTAATATATCTTTCAAATTTTGATTTAATTGAACCAGATTGAAAAAATTTTTTTAGACCGCTCATTTGAGTCACATCTACAATAAATTTCTTGATATCCTTGAGAAGATTAACAAATCTCTGGAAACAATGATAATAATTTTTATCTTTAAATTTTTCCTCGTTATCGTATCTATTCCTAACCAATGCTTGAACAGCCACTTCAGCCGCTTGCACTCGATTTACTAAAGCTGTACAACTACGTTTATTAATTTGTGCATTATTATACGCTTCTATTATTTTTGCAGTCAATTCTGCTACAAGTCCAATCATTGGAAGAAATAACGTTATAGCTAGTTTTTCAAACCTCAAAGTAATTAATTATTATGTTTTATGCAATAATAAATATATTCATCTTTAACAGATATTCATTTTTATTTTTATTACTAACCTTCAGCTACTTCAGCTGTAGCTCCCAATACAGTGGTTGCCGAACTTGATATATGATAAGTTGTATCATCTGTAAGCGCTTGACCAACACCTTGCATGTATCCAGCAACATTTGAATTTGCAATCCTTGACATTTTTACTTTTAAAAAAAAAATCTAAAACCACGTTAAATATATATAAAAAATTTTATATATTCATTCTAAATTTGGTGATCCAAATGAAAAACTGAACGTGGTTACTGTTTGTTAAACAAAGGTACAAAACAAGGATATTGGGCAAATAATATTTTATATGTAGAAAGTAATATGTATTGGTGCAACATTCATTCTTGTTTTTTTTTACAATGAGAATTATATACAACATGACGACGACTCGCATTGAGATTCCATGCACGGAGTTAAAGTAATATTTCTGGTCCTGAAGAAGAATGAGTTGAATCGTTATTGTAACATAGCAATAGCATCTCCGTACAAAAATATTTAGTTTTATTAAAAAAATTTTTTTGCCATTCAAAAACAGTAGTATTGATATTATACAAAAGAAGAAAAATTTTTTTTTGGTTTCAAGGTGATGAATGCGTTTTTGTTATGAAAGTCAATAGGTTTCCGTTATCTTGAAGCAAATCTTTTTCTTGCTTCAAAGAATTATCCAAGACTTCTACCATCTTTGGCCTATATCTTAATAGATAAAATTTATTAAATTCATTATTATAAAGAGTGTCAAATCATAAAGCTTTTTTACCAGAAGCCCGTTAAGAAATTGATGATATAGCCATTAACTGGTATTTATTAAGCGGACTCTATATTCCGTATCCTACTTGGTTATAATAGTAATAGAGAAGGAAAAAAGATTTACGTGATATATACAAACGCACTAAATATTCCAGTTTCGTAAACTAAGAATTCTCATAATTATATCTTTCATATTTACGATAAAAATAATGGATCATAATTTTTCTTAAAGCATTTATATCTATCCGGGCAACTATTAAATAAAATTTTCTTTCAAGACGAAAGGCAAGCTTCAATGAAAAACTCAAATTATGACACGATATGACTTTTCATTTAATAATGTAACGTCTACTTTTCTGCGAAAATTCTTCTTTTTCATTGCTAATACCCTCTTTTATTTTCTTCATCTAGATCAAGTACTAATTCTTTCACTATTCTTAAATACAATAAAAAAAAAACAGAATGGCAAGTAAAAACATATAAAATAAATAAATAATGAAAAAAGTATATATACACAGGACCAGGAAAATTCTATTGTATGTGGCCGCCAAATTAAATGACAAATCATATTAATATTAATAGGAGTCTTTGACTTATAATTGTAATTATGCGAATATATTTTCCGAACACATTAATATTAATAATTCGAATCGAAATAGCCTTTATTAATTAAAATATTTAAAAGGAAGTTTTTTGTACTTGACATACTAAAATGATTATAAATTAAAATGTTTCATAATCTACTGTGATCAAACAAGGATTAATATTAGAATAAAAACATATCCCAAAAAAAAAACTACTTCTCATAGTGTAATATGAATAGCGATACTGGAAGATAAACCTTAACAAAAATATATGATAAATAATCTAAAAATCTTATTATTACTCTCGGAATGTCTTTTGAAGTTTTTCAAATAGCTTTTTAGTATTAACTAATTCTTGAAAGTTGGGGTATGTTGTTGGCGTGACTCATAAGGAATTATTTTACCTTTTTTACTATATATAATAATAATAATAATAATAGTGTTTATTGATGCGAATTATAGTGTAACCGATAACTCCTCTATTACTATTACTATATTAATATTGCAAATAAGTGTAACCGATGGATATTTTCTTCGAATTACTATTACAGTATATAATAACTATTAATGCGAATCTATAGTGAGGCGTTCACATTTTTTTTAAAAGTTCTTTCGAATCATAGTATTGGCGATCACATTCAATGGTCCTATATTACTATATACATATACTGGTGGGAGATGCCTAATAAGTAATGTCATAATAAAGGGAATTGTTATTCGCACCCCACGTGACTAAGACAAAGATGAACTAATAAAATCATCACATTTTAAGCGATTTATTTGATCAAGTCATTTTCTAAGCGATTTATTTGGCTAAGCCATTCATTGGTCACCTTACTACACTTAGTCACGTGGGGTGCGAATAACAATTCCCTAAATAAAAGAAAATTATATCTCTTTCGTCATCTCTTCCTTCAATTAAAGAGATACAAACATGAAATTAAGGGAACTGTAGTGATTTTAGACTGTATAACATTTTTTCTTTAAAAATTTTTTGTTTTTATATGTTGGAAAAAAATCGTTGATATATATATATATAAACTTTGCAAACAAATAAAACCTTTGATTAAAAATTTTTCTATAAATCTTTCCTTTTAAGGACAAAGCAGGCCAAAGTCAAAAATTCATACGTAAAATTCTCTTTTATAAACTCCCCAATAATCAGTGATAACAAATGAACAACCCAAAAGACCCAAATGACTAAGTCATTGATGGTCATTTGATGGTCATTAAGGTCATTTGGGTTGGTCATTTAAATAAACCAATAAAGTTTTACCAATTTATTGTATGACAAAAGAGGTAGATCAATTCATTTTTTTTTTAAAATTGTTTATATGAAATATGGGTATTGAAAAAAGATGGAACAACCACTTTTGCTTTTATCGTTAGTCCTTCATCCATAATAGAGAATTTCATTTTTTAAAAATAATATAAACAATCTTTCATGTACTTATTTTGGTCAGTGGATTAATTATTTTATCATGCTTGATTTGGTGCACCACCAATCAGAATTTTGTGTGAATATTTATTATATCAATAGAAAGCTTATAGTTTTGATATGAGAACATTTAGTCAACTTGATTGTGAAATAGTTGATTTAGTTATTTAGCAAAAAGTGAAGCACTTGAATTGTAAAGATTAGTTCTTCACTTGCATGGAATTTGTATAAATTCTGCCTCTGTTGCAAGACTCTGATCCAATATGGGTTTATACATTCAAAAAAAGGGAATTGTCTTATGTGTGTAAAAAACATAGTTTTCAATTTTAAGTTTTATTATAAAATGATTGATTAATAAAAATTAAAAATCTTTTTATTAAAAGCACGAAAAAGTTCTTGGAATGTGTCAATTGAGGAGTGAAATATTTCAAAAGAAAAAAACAGTCAGATATGGAAACCTTTATAAAGAAATCACATCGTAATTCCCATAATCAAGAATCTGTTGGCAATGATAATGAAGATAGATTGCTTGATGCAAATGAAGTAACTAATGATATGACACTCAGAGATGATAATATTGAAAATAATGACTGTGAACATTAGCATCTTTTGAAGGAGAAGGGGATTTAGATGCCTTCAAAAAAGGAACTGGTAATTCTATTAACGGAACTGAACATTGGGTAGAATTGATTCAAAATTGGATGAATATGATTGATGATAATGAAGATATTTCTGATCCTTTAGAATTTATATCTGTAGATCATACTATACATCCTGCTGGTTATAATTGCCAAATGGAGTCTGTAGTATTTTTAATGATAATTTAGAATCACCTGATTTTGTAAATTCATTTGATTAAATGTTAAAATTTTGAATTTAAAATTAAACAATATGATTGGTTCAGCAAATGACCGTGTCATTTAAATTGACTTTCAAGTGACCAAACGCCTTGTCATTTGTCATTTTAGTCATTTGTCATAACTGCCAATAGTAACTTACGTGACCAAGCACCTCAAATATGACACTTCATATTCAGAATTCCTAAGATAATAACTAGAAAATAATTTAATGGCATTTGATAACAATAAATGTTCATATGTATTTGAATGCTTTAGTCTAAAGCATAGTTATTTTACGTAAAGAATTTTGAAAAGCACATTTTTCCAAAATAATTAAGTTCAGCTAATGGTATAAGCGATTATTTGAAAGATAGAAAATTAGCAGTTAATTTATCTGGGATTGACCTGATGAATGAATATGACGAATAAACAACCTCAAAAAGTTAAATTCAATAATCGAATTAAATAAAACAAAGTCTAAGCAATGAAATGACAGAGAACACTGTATTCTGTCGGAATAAGCAACAACTTCTTTTATTCTTTGATGCTAACCGGTTGCTTATTCACGGAGATTTAATCAAACGATGATAAATTAAAGTATAAATAATCCTTTAAGAGAGTTCTCAATGTTAAAGAGTAGTATATATATATATATATATTAAATATATAAATTTTAGATTTATTTTTTAATAATAAAAAACTTATAAAGTTACTTATTCACGAAAAAAAAGATATTTGTATAAAAAAATCGATTGTTATTGCTTATTCCCGGGAAAACTTTTAATAACAAATGTTTGGCTGTTAACATTGATCAAAAACTAATATTTACATTAAAATCATATCAATAAAGAAAAATCTAAGACCCTAATCCCAAGTTCTTGATAAGCGGCTGATTGAATAGTTGTAATTCAAATATTTGCTGCAAAAAAGAAAATTACCATTGAATCAAACAGATTGAAGATGAATAAGAGATGGCCATTCATTCCCCAAAGGTATTAAATCAAGTGAATTAAAATATGACTGTGAATTCTACTCATGTGACCCTAAGCTGCTTTAAATTGTGGCTGATGACCAAGGCCCTGAATTTCCGTGCTGTCATGATTTTTCTTGATTCAGGAGGGAGGGGAAAACAAGACATGAGTATATTATTTTGCTTATGCTTGTATCACGATAATATTTCATGGTAAAGCAAAAACGCAAAAAACATAAGCTCCGTCAATTCATTTCCCGAAAAATCCAACAAGGCAAAATTGCTGAACTTGTCGTATTACCGTTTTACCCAATATTTGCTCTTGCATTTTTGGTATAGTATTCTCTTTTAAAGATTGTGTAACAATAATAAATAATCGAGTTCCAAATCACCCCGATTTGTTTCAGGTCCTTCCTTCTCCATAGTAACACGGAAACCATTAAAAACTAAAAAATTTTATTAAAATATGAAAACTGAAAAGGATAAAAAAGACAAAGAACATAATAAAAATATGGGAGTAGACGGAATAATTATTTTGGATATTGGAGGTATTAAAGTGAGTGTACACACACACATATGATATAATGTTGCATATACTCAAACATACAATTATTAATTAATTAATTATAATATCACACGCGCGTATCAACACTTACACAATATCAAATACGTTTTTAGGTACAATGTTTCAAGAAAAAAAAATAAAAAATTTTTGATAGGAATAGAATAGCATTCCACTTATTATCGTACAAGTGAATGTTTATGTGATCCATTAATGGTAACTTTACATCACCAACATAATAATCGTGATGAATAGGGGGTATTACTTGTTTATAGAGCTTGAGAAGGAGATAGATTATTATCATTTTCAAAATTTCGTTTCCAAATCAAAACTTATATGAAATTGGTTTGAAACTTGAGAAAACTCTTGTAGAAATATTGAATTTTTTTAAAAAGGGCAGATTTATGTCGTACTAAAAAATTTCGAGGAAAGCATAATTTTTAGTTTTAAGTCCGATGATTTTAATTTCTGGCAGTTAGTTTATAAGACAATGAGGATAACGTATATTAATATCACAATTAAAAAAAAATTAGAAAAATTTTTCCAGGCATAGAATGCAGCTCTGGTGATGATATTAAGAAGGACTTTTAGACATACTGTTAACCATAATTTTGATTATTAGTAGAATGTTAGTAGAATGTTAGTAGAATATCAGTAAAAATATTAGTTGTAATTGAAAAAAAATATAATTGTTCTCAAATAATAAAAAAAAAATAAAATTCCGATAATTCGCGGGTTTAGCTCAGTTGGGAGAGCGTCAGACTGAAGATCTGAAGGCCGTGTGTTCAATCCACACAACCCGCATATAATACATGTTCATATTATTCCACAAAAAAATTTTTTTTAATTAATTAAAATTTATGTATAATGAATCAGTATATTATTTTACACAAAGGATAATTAAGAAATTACGAGATAATTCAATTTATATGATGGTTCTGTGATAATATTTATTTTGAGCTTACATCAGTAGATTTTTTTAAAATGTCACGTAACTTGCTTGATCAAAAGGGGGTTTATTATTTAAAAATCAATTAATGCAAAAAAAAATTTTTAATTTTCTTTACTTTTTTCTTCTCCTCTGCCTCCTCCTCTTCTTTTCAAATGGCCGACAAAACTTTTCAATCTATTATTAATAATGATGATAATGATCATACAGACGACGAATATCTATTGTGGAATTTACCAATATTTTCTTTTAATGATAAATTGTCATTGTCCAATGTTGGGAATATCGATAATATGATGCGTTATGGCGAAGAATACAAAGTATATAATGATATTAATAATAATCAATATAATAATAGTAATTATAATAATTATCAAATATTTTTTTATGATGATCATAAAAATCATAATCAATTACAATTACAACAATCTCAATTACGACAGTTTACCTGTAATTTTGGCAACAATGAATCTTGTTCAATTGATAATTATGGATCTGAAGTCATCAATATTACCGCTCTCCTCGCCAGTACCGGCACCACCAACAGCATTAATGATAATTGTAGCATTAATAGTGGTAATAGTAGTAATAGTAGTATTAATAAGGTTGCCTACACTGCTGCTACCAAAGCTATTACTAATAATACCAGCACCAGCACTAACACCAATAACAACGCTACTAACACCACCAATTCCATCAGCAGCGCTATCCCTAACGCTAATTTTAATTCTAATAATATTAATGATAATAATACTAATCCCAATCTTAATTTCGAGAATAATATCAATAATACCACCAATAATAATAATAATAATATCAATAATACTACCAATAATAATAATAATAATAATAATAATAATAATAATAATAATAATAGTAATAATAATAATAATAATAATAATAATAATAATAATAATAATAATAATAATAATAATAATAACGGCATCAACAAAAGGAAACCTTCGAATCGATTACGACGAACAGACGATGAATATAGGCTTGAAAGAAAACGTGAAAGGAATCGTTTGGCTGCAAGACGTTCTCGTGACAAGTTTCGTTTTTGCCACAATCAGTTACGTGAACAAGTTATTCATTTAGAGAGTGAAGTCGAAAGATTGAGAGAAGTTTTAAAGAAAAATTAAATCGTGGTAATCAATTTAATCGGTTTATAACAATATAATACCAATAAGCATCGCTGTTGTTGTTGCTGTTGTTGGTGTTGTTGCGTTTAAATAATTTTTTATTGACTTTATTTTCTTTTTTCGAAAAAAATTACAGGAAAATTTAATTCATAAAATATTTTTTTGCAAAATATCAAATTATGGATGTTTTAAAAAGTTTTTCCTTTATATAACAATTAAAAATGTCAAATTACTTTTGTAATTAGATTTTTTTATACGCACATCATTCGATCAAATCGCAAAAAATCATAATTATAATAATAATGATAATAATAAATTGATATGTGTGTGAATATTAATGTTATTTTGCAATTATTTATTGACGATTGGAAATTTTTGAATCTAAATCCGAATTGTTCATCGAACGTCTATTTTCATCCCATCCATCCTGCTAACATTATCAATTCCCAATCTCAATCTCTTGACCACATTCTCCAATCGATCAGTTTTTTCCTCTTCAATCTCACTAACATTGACCGTCACAACTGTCAACGACTTTGTAACTTTCCATAACCTAAACAAAACCAAAATTCGGCAATGTCCATTCCTTTACCTCTTAACAGCATATCTAATAAAAATGTGGTAACAACCACGCAAGCATCAAATATTCGAATGTACCAATGTTGATATCTAATAAAATGATTCATTGGTCCAAAAGCAATGACATTTAATACTAATTCGATCAAAGAATATTATATTGATTATAAATCTCTAGTTACTAATCCCTGAAACTACCCTTTTGACCTTTTCATTTCTGTCACGTCCTTTACAACTATAATCATTAACGACAAAACTTGTACGACAATTGATCCTAATGTTATCGAATGTATTTGCTTCGAATCCAAAATATTTCTTTCATTTTTGATGAATATAAATAAATGGAGATTAGAAAGAATTCATGCAGATCTCTATCAAATAAAATTTACCTTTTTTTTTTATTTTGAGCAATAAAAAAAATGTCTTCGATAAACTCTAATACTCAAAAAAAAAACAATAACAATTTTATTGATGCTTCTCAGAAAGAGTCATTTGATGCTAATAAACTTATCGTAAATATTGGGGCTACTTCTTTTCTAACAGGCTTTCTTGGTGCATTATGGGCAATTAAACGTGCAGGTAAAAACATTAAAAAAAATTTTTTTCTCTACACTTTCTGACACACACACACACACACATCACACATATCATGACTACGATTTTTATTTTTTTATTGGATGATTAAAAGAATCAAAAGGAACATATAAAGACCTTACACCTAAAAAAATGGCAGAATTGGACGAGTTTGCAAGATATAGAATAGCAACTTTATTTACTCTGAAAACTTTTGCTTTAGGAACAATTCTTTGTTTATCAACGGCTGGTTTATTAACAATTGGAATTGGATCTTGGTTAAAAGTCAATAATGTAATTAGTTGATGTTTATTTATTTATTTTATTTTGATTTCTCATTAATAATAATGATTTCATTTCTTAATACCAATTTTACATTAAATAAATATCATCATCATCGTCATCATCATCTAAATGAAAAAGTTACAGGAATTTCATGATAAAATGAAGATAATAATACCTCGATATACACCAAAATCCAATAATAGTAATAATAATGATAATAATGATAATAATAATTACGAGCAACAACGGTTGCAAGAGGATAAAGATTGGGAGGTTATTACCGAGGAATGGAATAAATATCAAATTGAAAAAGAAAAACATTTGGAAAAAAAACAAAAAAGAAAAGAAGAAGTGAGAAAGAAGAATGAAGAAAATCTTAAAAAATTATCATCATTATTGTGGGGGTGGTGGAAATAAAATAGATAATCAATGGATTCTTTCTTGCCTATTTATTACTCTCTAAATCTTCTATCTGATTATTGTTGTGACACAAATAAGAAAAGAAACCCATCAAGATGAAGGTAAATATAAATATAAAAATTATTATATAATTAATTATTGTGCAAAATGATGAAATTCGCGTTATTATACACAGAAAAAAGCAATTTTTTCTATGATGAACGTGCAGGGGTACTGATTGCATTATTTATGATGTTTAATAAAGACTTTATGCTATAAATTGATTTGAATCACTAAAGAAATATCATTTTTTTAATAGGATTTTTTTTTGCCAAATTGGAATAATAATTTTACAAAAAGCTTTGCAACATATAATTTTAGTATTATATTATTTTCTATATTTGACAAACCCGCCAACACCCATCTATATATCTATCTATGTAGCAAAGAAGAAAGAGAAAGTGGAAAATGTAATGGTGATTATATTATATATTTTGTATGCGTGTATATATATATAGTATGTAAAATTGTGAGTTCTAATCAAGTAAAAAAATTGTACATTAAGAAATTATTTAATTAATTATAGAAAGAATAAAAATAGTTTTAAAATATATATATTTTACAAGTCTTTTTTCTTCCTTCTCTCTTCTACATGTAAATTATACCCAACCCGTGTGTATTGATAGATATATATATTTACCCAATGTTACACAATTACAGGATTGTTCTTGGATTACCATTTATATTACGTTATTAATTAAAATATTAGGGGAAGCGGAAGAATGATTTTGTTAATAAGAAAAAAATACAATCATATCTAATATTATTATTACTATTATTATTATTATTGTTATGTTATTTACAATTAAATGCTTTTAAAATGAATTTAAAATTACAAAAAAAAAAAAAATTTAAAATATAATGTGCGAAAAGAAGAATCCCTAGAATTGAGCACAACTATAATCGTAGTGATTCGATAAATTTTTTGACAAGATTGATCCACCTATCGGTCTACAAGCAACATAACAAAATAAACAGATGCTAAGTCCACAAACCATATGGAGTAATGATTGCGTCCATGGTTCAAGTTCATTCAGACATGTATTTGCTGTTGATATATCAATGCAATGTGTACTTATATCAAAATTAGTTTTGATTTCTGTTAATTTTGATGAAATTATTGAAATTATTGTTAAATCTTTCATGATGATGAAATTGGTTATATGAATTATAAATTTATTAAATTTTTCTTCAAGTTCTCTAATGATTTTAAAAAAATATCTTGTGTGTGTGTGTGCGAAAAACAAAATATTTTTTAAATTTTATCTCGCCAGGAGAGAGTATATATATATATATATATATGAATGTATGTATATATCTATATATATAAATAAAGGAGTGACGATTCTACTATGATATTAATGATATATTAAGAGAATGAATGTCGCATTACAGAATGTTGTTAACAAAGGTGGATGGATGAGAGATGAAAAGGGAAAGAAGAAAAATAAAAGGTTTGTAAAAAAAATTTAAAATTCTTTTTTTGTTTTTTTTTAAAAATTTTATTTTTTTGAGACTAATATTTATATATAATTAAATATAATAATGTGTATAATATGCATGCTGTTAAATTACCAGATTGATGATGAATGTTTCACTGCATAAAAAAAATTAATTAATTTAATATTAATTATATGGAATAGTAATTGATTTTTTGTCTAGTTTTTCAGTTTATTATATCCGATTACACTTAATTTAACAACTTTAAAATAATTCGGTTAATTTGATTATTATTATTGTTGTTGTTGTTGTTGTTGTTGTTATTGTTTTATTACATACATTTATTTTTTCATATGTATATACGCGCGTGTACTTCTAATCAATGAAACAATTTTAAATGAATTCGACTGAGAAATTTCTTAATTTTGCTGATCACCATTTGTAGTAATAAAATAAAAATTCTTCAAACATAATGGTTGATGTTTTGTGACATTTATATGTAAAATAATAATAATGACGATCTTGGAACCCAGTTTATAACTTATTTCCGTTTAAAGAAGGTAATTAACACAACATTTGAGTATTTTCAGCAAATGATTTGCAAGTGGTCCGTTAATTTCTATTTTATAACACCTCATTAGTATTAGTGGTAGGACCTAGCATTGTTACCATTAGAGCATTAAGAGAAATATTTGGTGGGAATTGAGATACAGGATATCGTCTCACCCACGCTTTTAAGGGAGAAACCGATGATAATGATCTTGGTGATTTTTTTGATTGGCCATTCTCGCTAGTGCAAATAAAGCAAAAAAATATTAAAGAGAAAGCTTCGATTAATAATAACGTTTGGTTGGCAAACCAATAAAATCATTTCGTTTTCTCTCAAACGGTCAACATCTGTTATCAATCCTCCAAAAAGAACTGCCACTAAAAAACATTAAATATTTTTCTAGCTTTGGTTAGTTCAGGAGATTAATTGCTGAGGAGATCGTTGATACCTGACAAGGAGAAAGAATTCAAGAAAATTCATGACGTTTTTTGTTCCTTAGAAAGAATTCTCCAAAAGATCTTTAAATGTGATGTGTTCAACGAAAGCCTTTTCCACCATCGCTGGTAGAAAAAATGTAATTCACAAAAATCCACATAATGAAAAGGCATTGAGCATAACAACCGTTTTACAATATTTTTACAATAACTTCCATAATATTTCACTAGTATTTGTAATACCATTGTAAAAATTTTGTAATAAGATTGTAAAAGGATCGTTATCTTCCATGCCTTTTCATTATGTGGAATCTTTGTGGATTACATTTTTTCTACCCAATGCATAATCACAAAGATCCTAGAAGAGAAGGTGGTAAGGTAATCATGATATTATCCTTTTTCTCTTTATTGCTTTGTATAGACATCAATATGATTATTAATATTTTCAACTTATTCCCCTGCAATATATTTTTTTATTTTTATAAAGTGGTGCATTGTGTGATTTCAGCAATAACAAATAGTTCCCTTGTTGACATACGAGTTTTCTTCTTGAGGCATCTGCTATCAGCTGGGTCATTAATAAGATATCTTATTCCGATTTAGAAAGAGTTCTGAAAGGCCGAGAAATTTTCTTTTGGGCTCATTAATGAATAGCCCACAGTTACAACACGCTTCTGAAATGAGTTTCTGTTACATGTTTATTAGAACTATAGATGGGTATCTAATCTAAATTATTTAGACAATGTCTAAAATATAAATTATTTTAGACATTTTAGACAATCATGGTCTCAATTGTCTAAAATGCTGAATTGAATTTTTTCTTGGATAGTTTACTGAATTTTGTGGATTTTGCGAATATCACGTGACTTTTAGTTGTATTTAAAGCAAATCATTACTATTTATATTAATTTAGACATTTAGACATTTAGACATTTTTGTCTATAATTAGAACCAATCATATTCGCATGTAATTAATAACCTAACCTATGACAATAATTAATATTCAAAAGAATGGATAATTGATTAATGTTGATCGACGTAATTTTGTAATTTCATGTACTCCTGGTCCGAGAAGTTATCATTGAGAATTACTCAAATTAAAATGCACAAAATTTCAGAGACGGAAAGAGATATTTTTGCTTGCCAAATGAGACTTGGTTGGCGTTAAGAAAATTAATTCAAAATTTCCTAATCAAAACCAAATGTTTTCATCCGGATATTATTGTTCGGGCGAAAATTTAAATAGATTATTGCTAAAAATGCTATTACAATACCGCAACACATTCCTTATTGTGCTTAAAAATAAAAATTGGAAATTGAATGTTTTTTGCCGCCCAATTACCATATTAATTAATTAATAGCACCTTAAAAAATCCAGTTGATCAAAGAATATGTAATGCAAGTCATCTTAATTACTTCAACATCGGTCTCCATCATTTGAACACTATTTATTCTCATCTGTTGGCTGATTCTTCTCCTCCTCATGGCTGACCCGGTCAATACCAATGCAAGCCAACTGTGGAGTATTTTTGATCATGTGTATTTAATTTATTAATATGAAAACGAAAACATAAGTTGATTTTGAGTGTGCGTTATGTAATCTCCATAATCGAGGACGGATAGATTTCTCCAGAATGACAAATAGGAAAATAACCGCCGGATTTAAAAGTCCGAAAGCTTAAATATTGTCTAATATGAAACCCCATTAATGAAACGAGCTTGCATATTTACAACAATGCGAAAGTCAAATAATGTAATTTGGATTTTGCTTTGATGATTTGTCACATATATGCGCCTAACCCAGACATATGTTTGCGTGTTTAATAAAGTACCTCTCTCTACCCTTGGTTTATAAACCTACCATCACAGCTTTGTAAAGTATCCGAGTATTTTTACTCGCGGTAATTACTATCAGATTTAAATTTAATAAAAAAGGATCGCATACATACATACATACATACATACATACATACATGCATGCATGCATGTGTATACGAATTTGGTGAAATTCTTCAGTTTAGTTCTTATCTCAAACATCTCAAACATAATAATGATAATTATAATAATAACAGTAAGATCAATCAAAATAAACTCTTTTTCATTATTTTTGTCTTCTTGTTGCTCTTATAAAGAAATAAACAAAATTAACTAATTAATAAATTAACCGAAGACAGCCTTTTTTTCCTTCATTATGTATGTATACAATATTTATTTATATGTTTATATTTATAAATATAGTATTATTGACTATGGAAATAATAATTACATCTATTATATTATTTATGAAATTAAATTTAAAATACAAAATTTATTTATTCTAATATTTCCTAAAGGTTTTAATTGGTTGATTAAATTAAATAAATAAAAATTAATAAATAATCAACTATTTAATAATCTATAATTACCTCGTCTCTTGACTCTTTATTATTAATACCATCTTCGTCAAAACTATTTAATTCTATCATACTAGTTTTAGCGGCTGAATTTAACGGTCCATAAATTCCTGCACCTCCTCCTTTTTCCCCTATTACAAATTTTTCAATCCATGCATTTTCAAATCTGAAAAATATCCATAGACAACGTCTCAAAACTTCTAAAACCTCCATTAGGAAAACGCCGCCCTCCAATTGATGTATTATATGTAGATGTGATGACAATTTTAACGACCAGGTAAACCTTAATAAAAAATCCATCATTATTGCAATATAATATATTACTGGGTCTTTAAATATTAAATTTTGCCTTAATTTAAAACTTGGTATATATGATTTTGGATGCGTTGGTGTGAAAAATTCTAAATTCCAATCTTTTGCTACATCCCAATAAAATGAATAAATTGAATTAAATGCAACCGATAATACCCTGCAAATTTAAGATTTGAAAAAAAAAGAGTTGAATGATTAAAAAAAAATAATAAAAAATATTTCAAATGCTTTATTTATGATTTATTTACCATAATTTAAGTAACACTGGCGGAGGAAGCCATATTATTGATGATTCAGTTAGTGCTTCATATTTATACAATTTTTGTAAAGCTGAAAATATTATTACTGGAAATGCTGAACAATATTTAATTGCATTAAATAAATGATGTTTATTATTAAAATCTGATCCAATATATTCTGTTAAGCATTGTCTAAATCTAATAATATATGGTATGCTATGTTTGTGGTGGGGGAGGGAAGAGCAAAGAAGAAAAAAAATTTTTTTTTTATTAACAACAACAATAATAACAATTATAATTATAATCATATATAATTAATTACCTAGTTAACATAGGAGCAATTATATAACTGTAACATCGATTACCAGAAGCTCCACTTTGTTCAACATCGTAAAATAATAAAATACATCCGGTGACATATAAATCTCCTAAAACCTTGGCAAAACTAGTTAAAATATCTGCCATTATAACATCTGAAAAATAAACTTCTGAACCAAATCCTGAAAATATCACTCTTTTAATACACCTAAAATAAAAAATTTAAAAAATAAAAAAAAAGAAATTTTTTTAGATTAATAAAATCAAATGATAATATAAAAAATTTCTTTGCTATATCGTTTTTGTTATTTTTATTATTATCAATTTTTATTATTATCAATTTATTATTATTATCATTATTTTCTTATATTTGATTTATTATTTATTATTATTCATACTTTATAAATCTTAATCTTTCTTTTCTTCTAAAGATATTAAATGGACATAACAAAATAAAAAAAACAACCACATAACAAACCAAAGGAATCGAAGTCCATTCAACAATTTTAGCTTGTAAACCGCCAGTCACTTGCCAAAATATAATTAAATTAAATGAAATCCATATTGTAAACACTATTGCAAGTGAGTATATAGCTTTATATAATAGCTGTGTTTTATGATGGTAATTCTGTTTTTCATGTTGCGTGATTATTGACAATACTGCTGAAGCATCTATTGAATATAGTGAAAGAATGTGTAAATTAAGTCCCCAACTCCATATGCCAATCACCAAAACCATCAATGCTCTATACGGTAACGGAAACGTATTGGAAAACGTCCATTTTATGGTGTCGGTGATATTAACGCTAGCAGACATTTTTATATAAATTTTTTTTGTCACCGCTTTAAAAATTAATATTAAATATTTATATTTTATACGAGGTTCATCATCTATTTATATATTTATTTGTGCCAATAAGTAATCTAATTGGCCATTGAAGATCATTTTTATAAAGGGAGACGAGCTAGTTCGGTTCGGGAAATAATATATTATCTTTTACCATTGAATATGAATGATTTGATTGGCAGTTTTTCTTTTATTTAACAAGTATCGTGAGTTCTGTTCTTGGAACCTGTAGAGATATAGTTGTGAAAAACATCATGTTACATAAACTTCAAATTGCTATTTTCTTCAAGACCAAAGAAAGTCTCTGTGAACTTGGCACGTAATGAATAATACATCCTGTTTTGGTTTTGGGAGAGCTTGGAAAGCTTCACGCAGAGTTCAGAAACTCTTTTTGAGGGAACCATTGTTGAGCCGATTTTCAAGAAATATTTTTTTTTTTATTAAAATTTATCGCAACCTTAACAATAAAGTCATTGGCAAATGTAGTCCAATGATACTGTGAATGCTCTATCAAAGGTTTGAATTATTAATCCATTTATTAGCTTCTTTAATTGTCAACTAAAAATATAAAGAAAAGAAAAACCATACACGTATATAATTAATATTGTATCGGACATCCTTTAATAGCAAGCTTTTACAGCATAAACTAAATTTATTTTTCTCTATCTTTGTCGTTTATACATTATTTGAAACTATCTGTGATTATAATCATCAAACCTTTGCTGTTTCAAACAGTTTCCGACTTCTTGTGATCTTGTTCAAAAATTTAAATAAATTACATAACTATCATAAGCATTTCTCTAGATGAATTTTTGCTATTTGTCCATTTTGTCCTATCAAAACAAAACATTATTGTTCTTATGGAATAGGTTTAATGCATTGGTACGGCTGATATAACCCTTTCTCATCTTTGTGATAAACGTTTATGACAGATTGGTGTTAGCTGAACATTTCCCGTGGAACACCCTTAGAATGTATTAGAGATTGCGAGTTCAGAATCATTATAACCAAATAAAAAATAATCATTTACAAATTGAAATTCCATAAAAACGAAATCTTTAGCATAAGTTTTTGGAAATGTTGATTATGTGTCGATGAAATGGAAGTTTGGATAACACTCAGACAAAGAATGATTTTGCTAATTTCGAGAAAAAAACCAATAGGTGAATTTCTTCCATTAATTAAATTCTCTAGTGCAAAGAGAGTTATGTCGCATCAATTGCATTTTTCTAGGACTTTAAAGAAAAATATTACATCTAATTCCTAATAACGGTGATCAATTATATTGCATAAAAAATTAGTCTTACTTTTGCAAGCTCGATTATTAACAGAAGTTTACCATACAAATTAATCAGTAAGTCAAACGTGAATTATTTTTATAGTAGTGATGGATAGTTTAGATGCGACTATATTTCATCAAAAAATGTGTTATAGTTGCTAATACTAAGGATGATCACTACAGGGGGGCTGCATTCTAATTGCGGCCGTTCTTTTAATTGCGGCAGGGTTTCCTTAGTAGTTGCCAAAATAAAAAATTTTAACCAAATAGTTAGTTGGTGGTTATAAACTGTATTAAAAAAATCATTTTGTATTTTGTACAAATCCTTCTTTCATATTGCCTACTTTTGGTAGTAACCATGATCTTTAGTAACAGTAGCATGGTGCAGCATTACACGTCTAACTAAATTTATATTGATTCAAATTTCCAAGCTCGTCCATAATTGGTTAATTAATTACACGTGCCCTAAAAAATTTTTCATTACGAATTTTTTTCTTTCAACCATTAAAAAATAAAAATAGACTATCCTTCAAAATGTTAGATTGTTTATCATCATTAGAAAACATTAATAATACTTTACTTAATAATCATGAACATTCAAATTCCAACGAGGATGCATTATCATTAAAATATATAGGTAAACTAGTAAATGATCTTACTAAATTGTTGAATGAGTCTAGTTTTTATGACGTGGAAATTAAAATTGGAGTTGGTCAGGACATTAAAGTTTTTAAAGCTCATTCAACAATTTTAAAAGCAAGGTCTTCATATTTTAATGTTGCTTTATCAAGTAATTGGATAAAAAGATCAGAAGGTGATAGGAACATTATTTTGTTTGAAAAAGAAAATATTTCTCCAAAAGTATTTGAAGTACTTTTAAAGTAAGATTGGTTTTAAGTTTTATTAATTAGATAATTGGATTATTTATAATTTTAAACAATCTGCTTCAAATAGTTAACCTTTTTCATTTTTTTTTTTTTAAAGATATATTTATAATGGAATTGTTAATATAGGTGACCTGGATGCAAATGAAGTCTTTGAATTGCTCGAAACCTGTGATGAATTAACATTTAATGAATTGATTGATGATTTACAAAATTACTTAATCAACGAAAAAAAAGAATGGATTTTACAGAATTTAATTTCTATTCATAAAATTTCATCAATTCATCAGTCATTTACTTTATTTCAGGATTATTTTAAGGAGTTAATCGACTATATTCCAGAATTATTTTTAAAATCTGATGACTTCAAGACGATTGAAAAACCTATTCTTATATCCATCTTGAAAAGGGATGATTTAGAATTTGATGAAATTAATATTTGGGATTGTGTTATTCAATGGGGGATAGGGCGAATTGACGAAGAAGACAGAGAGGATGATGAAGACATGAATGAAAACGATGATTATACTGTTTCAGTAAGGAGTAAAGACTATTTCTTTAAGTTGAAAAAAAAAATAGAAAGTATTATTCCATTGATAAGATTCAAAGAAATATCCAGAGATGATTTTTATAACAAAATTAAACCTTATGAGAAAGTATTTGATAAAGAAATATACGAAGAACTTTATCAATGCTATTTTTATAATGTATGGCAACCCAGATCATTAATTCTTCAAAAAGGTCCAAGAACAGGATATGGAAATTTATTAAATATACAAATGAAAATTTTAATTTCTAGTTGGATCGATGAAAAAAGTAATTATTTTTATAATGAAAACATTATACCTTATAAATTCAAATTAATTTTATGTGGCAGTCGTGATGGATTCTCTAAATCGGTTTTTGAGAATAAATGTTTTGACATTAAACAAACTTTAACTATTATGAAAATTAAAAGAACAGGTGAATTGGTTGGTGGGTATAATCCAGTTTTTTGGAATGTTAAAGGAAAATCTCCTGATGATAATTATTATATCGAAACCGATAAAAGTTTTATTTTTAAAATTGATAATAATCAACTTAACAATTCCATTTTAAGTAGAGTCAAGAAACCTCAAAAGGCAATGATTCGTAATAGTCAAAATTTTAGTTTTATTGTAAATAACCAATTTATTGAAACATCAATATCTTTTTGCGATTTAGAACTATTTAATAACATTAATAATACACCTTATTGTTCTTATGATTATCATAGTAATACTTCTTATAATGAAAATAATTTAAGTCTTATAAATCAGTATACTGATCAAGTTCATTTGTTAGAAGAATATGAAGTATACAAATTAGTAAATAATTAATTGCTGCTGATACATGGGCAATGATTGACATAAAATAAAATTTTCTTTTTTTTAAAAAATCTCTGTTTCTTCGATTGTAATCCTTATTCATGTCTACTCAAAATTATAAAACTCGACTTTTAGCAAATTCATTATTATTATAGACTATAAATTGGTAAACTCGAAAAAATGATCATGCATCGTGTAACAAGAATATCACGTGAAAATAGTAGTTCTTAATTGGATATTTTTCCCACACGTCTACTAAAAATTGTTCCACGCCCAAATATTTTTTGGCATACATTTTTCTTAATGTTAAATTATAGATTTTTGATGGAGTTAAAAGCCTGGACTGTTTGATCACCAACCAATAACTTCTGGGAATTTTTCTTTTGCACAACATGATTGGTGTGCTTGAGATCATTATCCTGTCAAAATCTCTAGTTGTTTCCAAACATTCTTTGAATTACTAGATTATGTTTTAAAAGTATTTCAATGTAAAATTCACCAGTCATGGTATTCCTAAACAAAAAGTGATGTTTCTCCATGAATACAAAATCCATCCCATGCAAAAGCCTTTGTTTGATCTTTAGGAAGACAGTGAATTGGTTTTTTTCCTTTCCACCATTGTCTTATTGTATTTTGGAAGATCTGAAAATATATTATTTTCCCAATTGTCACCTGTTTCCTAGCCCAATGCAATTAACCAAAGGAAAGCTATTTTTGTAACTCAACTTAGCCAAATGTCATGATACATTTGTGTCTTTTTCTAACAGTTCATTCATCAATTTCCGGTAGAAAGCTTTGGATCTCAGTACAGAAATTGCCCAATTGTCTTAGATACACTGGAATTAGTTTGTTCAGAAAGTTCTTTTTCTTTTTCTCTGTCATTGACATTAATATTCAGAACCTTCCCCAACTGCAGAATTACATGAAGCAATTAATTTAGCAATTAAAAGCATTGATTTCAATTGCACTCTTCTCACAGTAAACAAAAAATAACAGGCTTTTTATTTCACTCCAATAAATAAATTCTTATTAAACTCACTATAAAAAATTTCATATCCAAATTTTGATAACAACAAACAGAATCAAGATTACAGACAAATACTCTTAAATCACTTCAAACTCCTCCACCATGTACAAATGTTTTCAATTGGTACAAATTATGGAATGACTCATACTTTTGCACCAACATTTACTTCCATGGAAACTAGAAAATGAAATGCTTCAACAAACTGTTGATATTAATGAAATGAATGAATGAACAAGATGATTATGATCAATCTTGGGAAGTCTCTCTTGAGCCAAGCACACAAACTCTAACCTGCTGTTTCATTTTTTTATTAGATTATCCAAACATTTTTAGAAATCTCACTTGTCTTGTACAATGTGAAATTCTTATGAAGTGAATGCACACTATTATCTACTAGGGAGTGGCTATATATGTTATAGCAAAATCTAGTAAAAGATGGCTTAGAAAGTAAAATATGTAAATGTCCAAATTATCAGGCACAATCTAACAAATTTATCCAAGATAAAATTCTTTTTGTTATTATTATTATAAAGATATTTATAGATGATAAAAATACAAAATGAAATAAAATATATAAAAGATCAAACAATATATATAAATGCTTGAATATAAAAATTCTATAATAAGAGTGATAGATCACTTCAATCACAAAGAAAGGTTATTCTAATTTAAACAGATTGACAAAATATAAAGCATATAATATTTGATTGATCATTAAAAATTTTAATAATGATAAAAGGTGTTTGTTCATCATATAACACTTCATAAATCATCTGGTATAGTTAATTCAATTTGTTTAGACTCTATAATTTAAAATATATAATTTAAAATATCATCAATAATAAATATTCAAGATTAAATATATGACAATAAATTAGATAATTACCATTATTGTTACTGATGATTGTAACTTTGTTGGAATTTACAGGTTGAGAAAGATTTGTAAAATTCAATAATCTACTTGTGTAAATAGCACTTGAATGAACAGTTGTTGTAATTGTTGAAGGGTCAAAGGTTTTTGATCTGATTCCTCAAATATTTTTCTTATTTTAATTAATTCATCAAGCTGTTCTGTTAGTATCTATTTATTATTATCTTAAAAAGGCATTATTCTGTTTTTTATTATAAGAATCTCCACAATAACTTTTCATTTTTACCAACATTTAAAAAATACAATGTGATTTGTTTGACAGTTTTGATTAGTATTAAAATTAACAACTGAATCCCATTTTTATCTTAACATTAAATTAACTATTGAGTTAATTATTAAAAAAGGCATAATCTGATCTGCAAAAATTGAATTATTCTGTTTTTTGTTAGTAAGAATCTTCATACATTTTTATCTTTAACATTAAATTAACAAATTAATTGTTTATTATTAAAAAGGAACTGTTCTAATTGTTCATTATTAAAAAGGAAACTGTTCTAATTATAATTATCCAATTTTCTCGTGGTTGCAACTATTCCATTTTTTTAAAAGTAATCTAATGATAAGAAATAAATCATTTGCTAAAAATCAAAATTATTTGTTTCTATAAATTTATAGATAAAGATCTTTATGTTTTAAAAAAGGCTTGGCTGATTTCTTTAATAATACAGAAAGATTTTAGTGGATTATCAAAAATTTAACAACAAGAAAATAAAACCAATTATTTATTCATAGATAAAATTTTTTCTTTATACTTTAAAAAAGACTTAGTTGAATAAGAAATTAAAATCAATTATTTGTTCTTATTAAATTTGTAGATAAAGATTCTTTATAAAAAAAGACTTGGTTGGGATTTAAAGATATATAAAAATTTTCTAAAATTAATTACATGAATGAAACTCTAAATCATCAGAAATCTTTATCTAAATAAAAATGAATTAATTTAATAAATTTGCAGAAACAATTAGCCAACAAGGTAATTTATCATAATTTGTTGCTTTTTAAATTACCATTTATACATGTATATATTTATTATCAAATAAATTAATTTTTTGATTACAACTCAACTGTAGAATCTGATCACGCCTGTATTAATTCCCATGGATATGAAGGTAGTAACTATCCACATTGGCCTTGTGGAAACTTGATCTTCAAATATGTTACTAAGCCAAAAGACTGGTTACAGAGTGGATGGGCTTTTGATTGTGTAGAATCAAGAAGAAATTCCACCTATAATGCACAAATAAATCTTAAATGGTACTTGGGAACGATTGAATGTTCAAAATGTAGTACACAAGTCAGGCCAAAAATTAAAGATCATGGGGAGAAAATAGGAGAACAACTTCATAATGGCTGTCCATTAACCAATTGTGATGGTATATTAATTTACATTGAATTCAAATTCATAAACTATATAAATTCTGAAATCTATTAAAACTTTAGGATCTTTGAGTCTGATAGAATGTTCAGTAACTTGTAAATTTATTACACTGGATGAGCCTGATGAAAGTGGATACAGATTTTTATATTTGCACCAAGGACATCACAATAATCAAAAAACACTGTTAAAAAAACTATTTAATCATCAGCATGACAAATTAAAAAAGCATGTCCAAACAGCTCCTGATGTCTTGCCACAAAAACTTCTAGTGGGACAATCCTTGGATGCTAACCACCCATTAACTTTAGTTAGGAATATTTCTGAAGCATTTGCAAATAATGATCACATTGCTTATTATTGAAGAAAAATTATAGATGAAGAAAATATTATCACTAAAACTTCTTGTAAGAGTGGAGATAATTTTCTTACTGATATCTACCAATTCCAACAAGAGCATCCCGAATTCATTTGCAACATAGATTTAAGGAATCATTACACTTCAATCTGAATGGATGAAAAACCAAAATCTTAGTACCTCAGCTATATTGAATGATAGCACATACAAATACTTCACTATTGCATTTCCGCTGAGATAATTTTTAATGTCATTATATTTTAATTATCTTCTATTAATTTAAATAATATTTAATAATAGTTTGATATATTGTGAGGTACTTCAAAGATGGAACCCTGTTTTAATATCAATAATTTATAAAGAAGATTTTGTTCACTATCAAGCACATTTTAAGTATTTGATAGAATGGATTGATGAGTGTAATAATCCCACTAATAAATACGATCTAGTTATGGACTTTAGCTCTGCTGAAAGGAATGGATTTCTGCAAGCTTACATTGAACATGGATTAGAAAAATATCAAAATAAAAATTATTCATTGCCGATGCCTTTGATAGAGTCACATAAAGAATATTTGAGAAATGAAGCTAAAACACTATTGAAAGGCTGCGTAGAACACTTTAGACAATCAATTACAAGAATCATGCAGTTGTAAAGCATGAAACATCAAAAAAATTTGAATCAATTGCATTAGAACTTCTAGAGATAGATGAAAAAGAAGAATTTTATAAATATGTTAAAATTATTCAAGAAACTTGGCCCAATACAACATCATGGCTAGAATGGTGGGTTTATACAGATGCAGGAAAAATGCTTTTTCCTGTGTTAAGTACTATGGACAAAGAACTCTTAAAATCCATTCCTAAAACAATCAATGCTCAAGAGTCTATTCATAATCAATATTACATGACTGGGTCAATCCAACAATCAATAATAACAGGTTTGGAAAACTTGCTTCTATTTGTAATTACTTTAGAATCAGATTATAGAAATCGAATTAAAGATCATCAATTGCAATATGGTGAATTGGAACGTTGGAAGAAAATTGCAGAAAAGTATGGTACAACCAAACCATATTGTGGCAAAAATTCAAAAAAGGGTGCTGGAATTAAAGATAGAAGACCCCCAGGCACCACAAAAGATCTTTTGAATAATAACATAGAAAATAGTCAAACAAAAATAATAGTTCGGATTTCCAATAAAAAGGAGATCAAGCAATACCAATCCTATCCCCACTTTCACAACTCATGTTATATAACATCATTCTTGTAAATACTTTATAACTATTATTTAACAGACCAAGAGTGGTGGTCTAATAATGTGGGGACAATGATTAATGATAATTCAGGACTTAAAAAAATATATGCTAGTTTTATAATGAGAGGACAATTAACCAACAAAAGCAAGAAATCTAGCTATAGTGATACAAGAGAGGTAGTTCCATTTGAAACTAACATTCTTAATAATAAAATTTCAAAGTATGAATTATTTTTTTTTTGATAAAGGTTTTGAAAAATAATTCTCAATTAAAGGTTGTTTGTTAGAAGTGGCTGTTGATGATTTGATGGGTAACTCTTCAGTTCCTGATGATTCAGTTTCTAAATATTATAATGTAAAAATAGATACACAGTATTATTAAATTATTTTTACTATATTTATTTATTATTATTATTTTTATCTGAAATTTCTTCATCTTCCCTATAGTGCAAGTCATTTAGTCACTGAACTTTTTGTGCCATGATGCCAATTTTGAGAAAAATTATTCCAATCAAAAATGAAATAAAAAAATTTAGTCACATGTTTTTTGAAGATCCAAATATATTGTCTTGACCAAAGTGATGTGATTTTTGCTCTTTGTGATGAAGACACAATCCAAACCAACTTAATTTAATGTCAACATGATGCTAAAATAGATAAATTTTTGATCTTGTGTAATATTTCATTATTATTATTACCACGTGATAAAGATTGACCATTAAAAATTCAAAGATTTCAATTCTTCCAATTTGTTCATTTTTAATATAATTTTTGTGTAACACACCATCTGAGGGTTAACATAGTAAATTCGTGAACTTTGATGGATCATTCCTCTATGGTAACGTTACATATCAATGAAATGAAATCATTGGTTTGTTTAGCTTTAATTCTATGATTTGTTTTTTTTTTGTCATACATTTCCATTTTTGAGGAGATCAAGGATCTACATAGCCAATAAAAAGTTCAGTGACTAAGTGACTTGCATCATTGTCTTTTTTCATTTTTTTTTTGATGTCTTCAGGAACTGTTCTTGATATAATGCTTTCCCTTTCACCTGTTTCAACTTGTTGCATAAAATTTACACATTTTATAAGATGCCCGTGACAAAGTTTTGCTTTGTTTGAAACAAAACAATCTGGTTTTACAGATGCAACAGGTAATGTATACTCTTTAATACAAAATTACAAACAGCTTTTTTATTTGAAGTTTTTTTTTTCTGTATTCAACAAAGTAAAGAGCTCTCAGAAATTGTGAGGAACTTTACCCATATCTTCTATATATATATTTTTTTAAAAAATGAATTGATATACCTCTTTGTCATACAATAAATTGGTAAAATTTATATTGGTTTATTTAAATGACTAACCCAAATGACCTTAATGACCATCAAATGACATAATCATTTGATGTCATTTGGGTTGGTCATTTGGTGGTCATTTCAAATCAGGCAAATGACCTGGTCATTTGTCATCACTGTTTTATAAAGCATTTTTACATAGTATCCCAAATCAAAAATCTTTTTTTAACTGGACATTTAGATGCAGTTTGTGGTGCGAATGTAGTTTATCTGGCAATGAATGGCAACAATTTGGGTAGATATGAAGACATCATAACTTTAGCAGATCGTGCAGTAGATTTGGCCTTAATGAAAATAACTGATATGGAATGAAGAACAAGAGTCTTGGAAGTTCTACCAGAGGTTAGTCTCAAATTAATTAGAAACATTTTGTAAATATTATGATAGATACTACAACAGATGAGCTTCATTCACATTGTTGGTCACTGCTGAAGGTTGGGGAGATGCAAACCCAGTAGAGCAACATCTTTAGGGAGGCCTCAAGATGTTGAGGGTAATATTTTCCCTGGCTGTGCATGACTTTTTTGTCAAATGCTTGTAGCCTATGTAATTTCTGAAAAATAGTACCATATTATGTGCACATAATATATATTTTGTGCAAACCTAACAAATTTCATCTGTTGCATATGATGATCACTTACAAAAGCATTGTAGATTTGAAAGTATTAAAAGCATTAAATATGGTAATATATTATATAATTGGTAAAAGTCCTTAAAAAAGTCAAAGCTCAATGTATTAATATTTTCTGATATAAATTAATAAATAGGATAGAGAAGACACTCCAGATAAAACGAGAGAAGAAATAGAAAAAAATTATAATGCATTAAAGTCAAGTCTTAGTGTAGGTATCCATAATTTATATTTTTGTTCTTGCTCAATTTGAAACTTTTAGATACTCACTTTTTCACCTTTTCATATAGAGTCCCAAGACTGATTCTGATGTATCTCTTTATGAAACCCTCAAAAAAAATTTGGTGAAATACATTATGACCTTTCATGGCAAGATCCAAAAGCTAATATGGTTTTAAGTGATGATTCGGTTTTAGTGGAAAATTAGGATGGAGACAAAAACATGCTTTCATGGTAAATTTATATGATTCACAAATATATCCATGAAATGATACCTAGTATTCTTACTTTCTTATTTATTATTAGGAACCATGTGAAAACATGAAATGTGCATTACCTGAGTCAGTTGTTTCTAAGTGTGAGCAGTTTGTATGTGATTTTAATGAGGTGATTAATACAGATATACCTAGAAACATTGTACATGATAAGACTTGGAAAGAAAAAATATCTACATTAGAGAAAAGAGCTGAGCATATACTGAGTGTTCTGTAAGTAATTTTGTTTTCATGGATGATTAACTAATGATTGGTTTCTTATTCTTCTTTTACTCATTTAGCAGTGAGGTCTGGAATAATCCTGCATTTAAAGATAGTACAGCTCATAAAGAGCAAAGTGAAGGGACCTATATTGTGGATGTGATAATGCCTTTACTTTGAGCTAGTTTAGAGGATATGCCAAACGGAAGAATTTGTTTGAGCATGTAAACAAAATTTATATTTAGCTAAGTAATGACCTTATTATGAAGATCTTTAAAGTTGATGTTTATTACAGGGCAGAACGGCAGTGCTTGGCAAGCAAATTTCAAAGGAATCTTGGTGAGGTAGTGGAAAACGAATTGGGAAAATACCTGATGTCATGGTACTGATGAAGTATTGAGGAAAAATCAACAAACTTACATATGCAGAGTGCTCTCAAATCATTTGTAATGATACAAAAAAAGCTAATGATGAAGTAAAGTTGTGGCAAGAAACATTGGATGGCATGAATTTTGTTAATTTAGGATGCAGACCTTGCAATCTATTTGGTATAGTAGGGATTCAGGTTGCTGGTGAAAATGTGTATTTGAATGTTCTAGTAAATGATGCAGGTAGTCTATCTCACTATTTTCATGTCAACCATGCAGGAATTCCCCTAACACCAAGATCACCACAACAATTAAAACTGCTTATACAACTGTTGTTACCTTAAGGAATATTTTGATTGTGAGTAAGAATTTATTAATGCAAGCCTTATATCTGGCTAACTCAAATCCTTCCCAAAATGTCAAACCAGCACAATTAATCCTTTTAAAATTAGAACATTTGTATTTCTGTATGTATTTTTTTATATCTATTTTCATATATAAAGCAGTTGAAAAAAAGACAGAAAGAGATTCTATGCTGATATTACTATTTACTTGAATTCGAAAATACAAATAATAAGAAATAATTATTCTTTTGGTTTTACAATAACATGAACTTGTTTTGGATCAGGAGTTGCATTGAAATATTCAGACACCTTGGCTGTCAATTTCGTAGGAATAAATACATAGAGATTGAAATTAGCAGAAAGTTCTTGATGACCTTGATGTCTCAATAGACCTTCAATTGCATATTTAAGTGTGGCAACCTTATCTTAATAGGATTGGTCATTTTGCATTTGTTATTATTATGTACATTATTTCCTTTTTTGTAGAAAAAAAATAATATACAAAATTTTCTCAATCCACCTTTAACTTGATATTATGCACCTTCTTCCTGAATGTCTAAATGCTGCGAAATACCCTGGTAAGATAAAGTTTACTCATAAACTGTGCTGATGTTCTTATGATTTATAACATAACCTATCACTTATGATCATTTAGCCTTTTGGGAGAGTACAAACGAGCCTTCACTCAAAAAATTTTTAGATTTTTGACTTTCTGCTGGAAATTTAGAAGACATGAAAACTGAGTATGATCACTACAAGAAAGAACTGAATGAAATCAGTAAAATCTACACTGAAGTATCCGAGATTGGACAGGAAGTACTAAAGTGGAAAACTGCTTTTAAGGCAAGTAAAGTGTACATACTATTTGGATTAGAATCATCAGTACATCAACTACTCTACAACCTGTGGCGCTTGTAGTGGGAATGACTGCTTGTCTGTTGGTGAGCTATACTCAATGGACTTTGGGAACCAAGTGTTTGCAAAAGATAGTTGTTCAATAATTGAATACAATATAGGTGCTTGACTGTTTGTGATGTCTCCTATTGTATTTTTTCTTGTATGTGAATTGGACCAATTATCAAACAAAGTCTGTTAGGCACAGGTACTCATGTTTTATATTGCTTGTAGGGAAGCAAATGGTCATTGATAATAAAGCTTTTTTGGAAATTTCAAGATGAAAGACAAAATATTGCGGCAAGAAACAATTTACAAGAGGAACAAGCAAGGATGAAAATTCAGGAGTTGCAGGTATTTCATTCATTCCCCAATTAGCTAATGTGATGGATCAAAAATTTACTCTTGATTCATTTCTTGCACACAAACAAACCAACATATAACTGTTGCTACGGTGATGACAGAACAAATTCAAAATATGCCACTCAACTACCACCAGCTAAGGTTGCGGGAGAAACTCCTCCAGAAATCAATCGACAGAGTTTTGACAGTCATTAAGAGGTTTCGCCCACAACCTTACCACCAGCATCGTGAAAAGGTTCCTCAATAATAGCAACAAAAAAACATCAAAATGTAATAGAACTCATAAGGTGATGATTTTCATTGATTTACTGTTGCTGGACTAACAAAATTTTAATTGATTATTCTTTGTAATACAAACAAGATAGTAATAATGATGATGATAATGAAGATAATCCTTTTTGGGTACCAGGTGAAAAATCAACCATTTCCCAAGACCAACTTTCTTCTGATAATAATCCTTTTTTGATATCAGGATCCAATGATGAATTTGAAATAGTAGCAAAGTTAGGGAATTTAGATGAGGTATGGTTGGGGTGTTACAAATTATAATAAACACAAACATAGTTGAGCACACATATAAAAAATCATATGTGCGGATTTTTCGCCGATCAATATATGTAAATTTTTTCAATATGAAAATTCAAACTCTATCTCCTCTAGATTTGTAAAATAAACCTTTGTTTAAATTTGATATATGAACATTACATAACACATACTTCAAAACAATGGTTTTATTTTTTTAATTTTTTGTTTTAAAAAAATAATATGCTGAAAAAAAATTTTTAAACAAGATTAATGAAAAAATTTTATAAATTTTATAAAAATCTACAACCATTAAGTGATTCAGGCTTTCGTTTGATATTATTTTTATAACTGTAAGTGTAATATTGGTGGACGAGATAGATTTTGAAATTTTGTAGAGATTTATTAATACAATGGATTTATGGTGATCATCATGTTTTACACATTATATCATAAAACTAAAAAAAAAGAAGTGTAAGCAAATTAGATTTAAATAATTATTTTAACTTGTATAATGTATAGATAGATAAAGTTGAAATCATGTATTTATCCACAAAAGAAAACCTTGCAACTGTTAGAAAAGAGCAGAGGGAACAAATGGTAAATTAAATATTTTATAATTATCAAATTGCACAATGAATATAATAATAACAAATACTTATTATGTATGCTTTTTTATCTGTTACTCAAGTGTGAGAGCAGCAAAGAAAATTTTGGAGAAGAAGCAGCAAAAGCAATTTTAGGAGAATATTTATTATAATTATTACAATATTATTATTATTATTATTACAGTGAACCCTCCCTAAATGAACCCTCTCTAAATGCACGCACTATGTATACCCTCCATAAATGTACACTCACAAGAAATAGCACTATGTTCCTGTGGGGGTGCACTTACAGAGGGTTCACTGTATTATTTATTTTTATTATTAAAAATGAGCTACATTTCACCTAATAAAAAATCTTTACATATAATTTTTTATATGTGTGCTCAACTATGTTTGTGTTTATACTGATGTGTAACACCTCAATCCTATATGGGTCAATTGATTGTATTAAAAATCTATTTGATAATCAACTCACTGAACAAGCCAACATTCCAAAATAATTCATGTTACCAGCAATTTAAACCTTGGAAAGTATAATTATAGTCAAATCTCATCATAATGAATTTACTAAAAGTTCATTATAACATGTATTTAATTATTGTTACACTTATGTTTTAACAGGGTCTAAATTATATATTAGCAAATTTGATTGCTCAGTAATCATATAAATGACACATGTGTGCATTTAAAGAGGGTAGTTTATATAGAAGGTGTTGATTATTTCTAGGAATGAAGCAACTTGGTTCAGCTTGGCCTCGGTCCAGTGGAACTGAGTTTGAACTGTTTTTCATTTGACTGCCCCATCTCCAAGTCCTGACCTTGGAGACTGAATGATAGGGTGCACTTACAAGGGTGTGTGCATTTAGATGGGGTTGGCTGTACATATTTTAAGAGCAAAATGAATAATGAATGAATGAATATAGATGTTATCCAGATATCAACCTTTAATATTACTATTACTATTACAGATATTCATGGATAAATGTCAAATATCTACAATAATACAGTCAGGGAATATTCCAAATATGGAAATGAATTCCAGAAAAATCCCATCGATCAATTCATATATTTACAAACGAATTAAAAATAAATTTTCTGTATTACTAAACGCTGCATATTTTATCGAACCTTAAAAAAAACTATTTGAATATATTCCAACGAACATACACTTTCATAATCCAGACTGATCCACAAACCTTTAAAGCAGTTTTTTCATAAATAAAACCTGAAATTACAATTATTTTGATATATTAATGGCAAATACAAGACCAAGAGCAAAAGATTTACCATGTCTTTTTGAAAACATTGCCGAGAAATATCAAGACAACCAACTAACTCAATGTGAAACTAAAGAGAGTCAGCAATGGCGTCATGCATCAGGAGAGAAATCAACTGAAAAAATAAAACTTTTGGCTAAGTACATGCCTGAATTATTATTATTACTTAATTCTTTAAAAAATTATTCTTTATGTGAAAAACATTATAATCAACTTATTGCTAATGATTATTTTATTGAGCATTTAAAAAAGATAGATAATTCAAACTTCCCATCTTTTATGGAAGATGTACAAGAGGAAGAAAATGAATGAAAAAAATTTAAGTTGACTATTGAAACATTGAAAGATCAAGTCCAAGTACAAGACAAAGACCATGCTAACCTTATGGCAGAATTAGCATATACAAAAAAACTATTAACAAATTCTGAAAAACAATGTATATATTATGTTAATATCATAAAAGAAAATGAACAAAGAATAAAAGATTTAGAAATACAAAATACAAAATTATTAAATGAAAATAGCAAATTAAATGAAAAATAAATGCACCACTCAATGATCAACAATCAAGAGTAGAATTAATTATTGAAATTGCTAAGCATGAACGAAGCAATTTATATGATGATATCATTAGTTTAATCAATAATCAGGAAAGGTTTAGTTTGGATAGCCTATTAACATATTCTACATCTGAATGGCTTTCCAAAAGAAATCCAGTTGTTGTGAAATTTATACAAATGCTTACATACAATGAAAATGAAAATCAAATTAACGGGAAGCTTTTTAAAGTTGCTGTAGCAGTTGATATTATTTATGGGGCAAGACAAGCATAGTGGACATTTGATTTCATTGGCTAATTTTTGTGATGATCTCCCTTCGAAATATCACACAAAAATCGAATCT
>CAUDNR010002068.1:71194-91182 GCA_958430865.1 Entrophospora sp. SA101 | reverse complement strand
AATATGTCAGAATTGTCTGACTTTGGGTGATAAAATAATTTATTAATACTAATTTTTCTGTTTGTAAAATTTAATTAGGGAGACATTATGGAAGTTGGTATTATCAGAATCTGATGATATTTTTTTAAATTTAATCAACGAAAATAAATTAAATGGTAAATATGAAAATAGGATTAGAAAAATTCTTTATTTGTTTTCAAAATTTCAAAAAACTTTTTAATTTTAAAATTAAAAATGAAAAAACTCAAGCTTTTCAAAGCAGTAACTTTATATAATGGTAGCATCATCAGATCAGATAATAATTACCATAATAAATCCTGGTTTAGTAATGTATCAATCAAAATGGATTCAAATGAATCTTCAGATTATTTAACTGATGAAGATTTATGCTATGGGCAAGTAAGTATATATAAGTATTTTTTTATATCAAAACTTTTTGGTAATTTATATTATTATTATTATTATTATTAGATTTTACTGCTTGCTGAAGTAGATTTCATTGATGATAATATAACACTACAATTGGCACTTGTTAGATGGTATGACTTTGTTAAAAGTCAATCTTATGTTTATGAATGCCCGCATTTAAAATTAACAAATTTGTATGATTTTGTATTTGTACAAACTATAATTGATACTGTTCATGTTGTTCCAAGATTTAATGTTGATAATCAATTTTTTGTTAATAAATTCACGTTTTGATTTTTGATTATACATGTCAAAATTATTAAATTGTGTCAGTGACATTGCATCACCCATCATAATATTATGTGACTAATGCTATGGAAAACCAAAATGGACAAAAGATCATTTGAATTAATGCTAGAAATTTCCAATGCAACATCAAGTAAACAGTACACTTCATTTTTTATTTAATGCTACACACATTTTTTATTTAATTACAACCAGCATTGATGCACATGGTTCATGCTAACCAAATATAGAAATTATCTGTAACCAATTTGATTAGCACTTCCAACACTTGTGTAGCATTTTTTAAGAAGTGAAAAAATGATGTGTACCATTTAATTCGTGATCCATCAATGAAGGAAAGGATCTACATAGTAAAATTCCGGGATAAGCATCATAGTAAAATCAATTAGTGTCCATAATCTGGAACCGCTGCAGAAATAGCACAATATTTTACATGTAGATTTGTACTTTAAAATTACTAAATAAAACTCTGAGTATCTGGCTATCTTTTTAATTTTAATTTATAAAAATAGCTCCAAAATTTCTAAAGTTACATAACCCAGAATTGTTTCGTCTAAAATCAAAACAAATATTATTGGCAGATCTTTCATTGAAAAATGGTTTATATGAAGAAAAACTTGGCGAGAGCTTTATTAAAAGGTCATACAACTTCCAAAACCATGTATTACGTGTATTTTTAACTGCTTTACAAGCCTACCAAAAAATAGTCAATAGTTTCAAATTATAATCATAAAGTTACCAAAAAATGGATGTCCAGATTTAACATTCAAATCTAACCATGCCTCTAAAGTTGGTGTCTGCAACTGATTTGAAATTCTGCAACCAGTTGTGACCTAGGTTGAAACATCCCAAATTGCAATTTCTTAGATCAGACACCAACTTTACACACCTCAATAATTATTGGTTTAAATATAGCTGTTTTGCCACTTTTTGACCCGTGATAGTTTATTGACCTATTAAAATTAATATCATAAATTTTCCTCTATTATTATTATATGTAACAATTACTATTAGTTTTTTCTAGATATAAATAACAGTAAAAATAAATAAAGTCAATAGCTACCATTGTGGTTATTAAATATATTTAATAATATTATTATTCTGGAACACATTCTAATTATTTTATATATTTAAATATATGAATTTTATACCCACAATCCAGGACCGCTCCTTAAATAACAGAAAACTGACAAATTTAATAGCCCATATATTTGTAAGTAAACATAGTTTTTTACTTTTGATTTACATAGGTTGATATAAAATTTTTTATGTAACATAATAAATGCATGACTTTCTATGGGGGAGAAAAATCGATTACTATTATTATTACTATGAAATTTAAAAAATTTGCCTGGATCGACATTAATTAAATCCTTTCCTTAACTGGTGGATCATGAATTAAGACTTGACCTATTTCAACCATATCTCTCAAGGTCTTACGCAAATTCCACACTTCCTCCACCTCACCACACCTCTCCTGATGAGTCTGACTCCTCCAATTGGAAGAAACTTACAAGTATAACTGCAAAACAGCTTTCAGTATGAACATATTTGTTGTTTGTTACATTACTCAGTTGAGTTTCTCATCACCTTTTCACTATTTGCAGACTGCTATACTAGTAAACATATTTGTAACTGGTCTTGCTGGTTTCGTGTTGGTGGACCTTCTATATGCTTGGTATCAAAACAGATATAACAAGCATCTTCTCAATGAAACTGTGGAAAAAGGCACTCGACCTGAAATTGATGTTTTGGATGATGAATTCATTCCTCAACCTCTAGTCGTATAATGCCTTAAGACAATTTTTCAGCCATATAAAAATCAGTCATTTTACCATGTTGTCTGTGGCGAACATGGGACCGGGAAAACAACACTGATTAGAATTGCATCAAGAGAAGTTGGGCAGGGTGTCATATATGTTGACATTCCCTCGGATTTTGGAGACTTGGGCAGAGCTATTAATTTTGCATTCAAGGAAAAAATTTCTTTCACAGCACAATTGGGATGGAAAATCTTGGGTGAAACTAAAGGTAATATTGTTATTACCACTTAATTATTGTTGATCAACATTTTTGACCCAATTTCCTTTTTATAGATAAAACTGAGACTCCTGAATGGAAAAGAGCTATGAGGGCCTTTGAGCATGCTGGTGCAGTGTACAAATCAAAACACAATAAACCACCAATTATTGTTTATGATAATGTTAGCCGATTGGTTTACAAAAACCTTGATATTCTTCAGGATGATGCCAAGGATAATGCCGATGACAGAAAATACATTGCCATGTTTGTCAGCAGTGAAGGAAAACTTCCCCAAAGAATGGAATGTAAGTATTTGACAATGTTGAAGGAGCTTTGAAAAAATATATTATTTACAGATTGTGTTTTTTTATTTTTAGCATGTAGTGCCTGGTCACGAGTAAATAAACCAGTGATGGGAATCGGAGACCTTAGTGAAAAGGAATCAAGAGATTATCTGATTCAGAGGTGCACAATCGAAACAAAAGAAGGGAATAAGAAAAATGTATGTAGGATCAAAAAAGAAGTAGATGAATTATATAAATTAGTTGGTGGACGCATTGTGGAACTAAATGCTGTGGTGGATAAATTTCTGGCTGGGCAGTCCTTAGAAGGTAATAATGATCTATATTTTGCATCAATCAAATTTGCATTATTCTGCTTTGGATTAATTGCTTTTCCCTTTTACTGTAGTCATTAAACAGCAAATCTTAAGAGAAGTTGAAAAGAAATTTAAAACTGCACAACTCCTCTGAAAACAACCACATCATGAAGTAGGGAAGCACATCATCAGTGCTTTATTGGATACTAAGTAGAGCTTGGATCCGGATATTAAAACGGATATCCGGATACTTGTCCGTTTTAAATTATAGCAATCCGGATATCCTATCCGTTTAAATTATAGCAATCCGGATATCCTATTCATTTGTATTATTAATATTAATATTATTGTGATAGAAAAACGGGTTTATCGAAACACCGTCCAATCATATGATGGCATGTGACATAGCCTTTTTCGTTTTCGTTTTTCTTTTTTTTTTGTTAATATTAATATTAATATTCGTATTTTTAATTAGTATTTTGTCATCATTATTGTCTATTTATTTGTTAATTAGTTATAATTTAATTTTGACCGAGTAAAAATATATCTTTCTTGTTTAAGAACAAAAATAAATCAAAGAATTAAATAAGTAAAATAATTTAATTAACCAAATATTATTATTATTATATATACTAATACTAATGTGGATATTAATATAGTAATAGAAATCCATTTCTCACCTTACAGATATTCGGATATCCGTTTCTCATCATACGGATATCCGGATATCCGTTTCTCACTATTACTATACTAATACGGATATACGGATATCCGTTTATCAAAATCTCTCATCCGGATATCCTATCCGTTCATCAAAACCCTATCTGGATATCCTATCCATTTATCAAATCTCTATCCGGATATCTGCGGATATCCGCGTATATCCTAAGGATTTTACTATCCAGATCCAAGCTCTAATTCTAAGGAGCTTAGCTTTACAACGTTTATGGAATTTTTCAATAGGACAGAGGAATCTGATGAAATGTTGGAAAACAATGTATTTGCATATCATCCAGAAAAAAACACTGATATTTCAGTCTCAGTCAGTAGAATACTATATCCGAGAAAATGCTAATATATTCCCTAAATAAGGCCATTAACATTTTTTAAAAAAATATAGGTATATTAAATGTCATTAATGCCTTTTATTGCTAATTAAAAGCTCATGATGTTATAAAATTTATATCTTTCAATACAATTGAGTAGCAAGTTGGTATTCACTTACATTCCTACGTGAATCAGTGATCTAATTCGGAAGAATTGTTGTACATTGGGGATTTTGATTTTATACTCAAATCTCGAAGCCTAATAGCCTAATCTAGCCTAATGTTATTAGGAGTATTCTCTGGTTGTTGATCCAATAAAGATCGAAAAAAGAATACAAATATATACATGATTCAGGGACAATGATTTTCTGTGATTCACATATAATTTCACAGATAACACAAAATTCATCACAGAATTTTCTTTTTTTTGGAATAATGTTGTGTGACAACTTTCTATTTAGAGAAGCTCAATTCATCTGAACCCATTTAAGTTTGCATATAGTCGCACAAGATGTAGATATTCTATATATGAATAAATTGTGGATAGTTGTATATATCACAATTAATCTTGTGGAACAAAGGTTGTTATATACTATTTTTTTCCATATTGTATATAGCAATAAAGCCTTTTTCTTATTGTATATGGCTTTCCGATAAAACAACCATGAATGAGACTCAAAAAGGTTATGAAGGAGGAGAGCTTATTGTTCTTTATCAGTAATAATATCAAATTCATATATTATGGAACTTGAGATCTACCATCTCCAAAGATTGCCAAAATTTGACTTATCTTTCATTCTACAAAAGCGATCACCAGAATGAAAGGTTTAATTTCCCATAAAAGGTGAAATATAGTCTATGGCTCATATATTTAGTGCTTGGCGCTTGTGATCTGACTTGCTTTACAAAGAAAGGATCTGGCAAATGGTTGGGGTAACATAATTACTAATCATGTAATTTTTTTTCTAGCAAGTAGTGAATGAAGCGATATAAATAAACTGGATTTGTGAGGCATCATTTCTTATCTTTTCACAATTTTTATAAGGTAACATGTTTGGCTAACAGCAACAAAAAAAGAATTAAAGATGACAAAGAAAATAAGACAAATCTCCACCACATGTATTGATATGGTCGCAAGTATAGTTTGATTTGAAGGATTCAATTTTAGGGACTAGTAAACATATCATATAGGTTGCTTGTTTAAATTGATGCATTCATGATAGATCAACAATGTGTAAAGCATTTTGATGATGTATAATGATGGAAACATAATCATAATTTATCATTAATGATAAAAATATTATATTCTGAGTACATCATAATTTCAAGAAGCTACCATGCATTTATTGATATATTTGCAAGTTTGGTGATTGAAAAATCCCAGGCATACATATATTCTTGAATATATGGTTAAATGTATACTCAAAAGGTTATCATGTGTCTTAGACAACAGGTACTCTGTGCACGTGCCTGCATGTATACAACTATAGGTTGCTCATGCTTTTAAATGAAGAGCAATGGTTATTGATAGATTGTAGAATGGTTAGCTTCATATCATGCGGGATCAATATGGTTGCAAGTCTAATTTGATTCAAAGGATTTGAGTCTAGGCGATCAGATATAATCTGGATGAGTGTAGTGCACATGCTCAACTTGTAAACCCATACTATTGTATAGGTTGCTATTTTTAAATGAGCAACTGTATTGATGCATGATAATTTTGTGAGGTATAAATAATGCATTTTAATGCATTTTGAGAATGCATAAAGAATTTCAGTGATGTGCAATGATGATAACAATATAATCAGAATTTATCAGTGATGACAAAAGACTTATATTCTGAGCACATCATAATTTTAACAAATCCAAAGAAAAGATAAGACTACCATGTGTATTGATTGATAGTTGCAAGTCCGGTTACATGTATGTTATAATGCATTGTCTGATATTTTTATTATGAATTATCTGAGACAATAGTATTGTGCATATATTTGACATGTAGACCTATATAGGTCACTCATGTTTAAAAAATGAGCAATGGTTATCATTTCATGGTAGATCATGGAATGGTTTGTTTACAGTCAAACCTTCTCACAGTGGATGAATGGGACACAATGGATTTTATGTGAATCAAAATCAACTATGGCAAGAATTTAAATATGTCTGCTGTGACAAGGTTTGTATGTATATTGTGCAGTATCAATACAGTTACAAGTCTTGTTTGATTCAAAGGATTTGAGTACAAATAATCAGATATTATCATGCACATACTCAACTTGTAAACCTATACTATGGTATGGGTTGCTATGTTTAAATAAACAACAGTGTTAATGCATGATGATTTGTGATGCATAAAGCATTTGATGGTGTGCAATGATGATAACAATATAATCAGAATTTATTAGTGATGATAAAAGACTTATATTCTGAGCACATTGTAATTTCAACAAATCCAAAGGAAGAAGAAGATTATGATGGCATGATCAAGTCAAGGCTACCATGTGTATTGACAATAGTTGTAAGTCTGAAATTTGAGAAAAGTTTAAATCCCAGGAATTACAGATATTCTCAAATATCTGGTTACATGTATGTTATAATGTCTTGTTAATATTTTATTATGGAATGTCTGAAACAACATGTATTGTGCACATGGCATGTATACCTATATAGGTCACTCGTGTTTAAATAAAGAGCAATGTTATCATTTCATAATAGATTGTAAATTTATACTATTGTATTGGTTGCCATGGTTAAATAAATGAGCAACAGTGTTGATGCATAGAGCATTTCGATTATGTCAATAATACTTACCCAAAAGTTTCGGACCCCCTAAATTCATTAATTACGCAAAATACTACATAACATTTACACAAAAAATTTATATTTATTTATAGCTTAGATTTTCGAGAAACTACATATAAAATTCCAGGCTTTTAGAACTGATAGATCTCAAATAATAATAAATAAAAAATTTCTGATTAATTTTCGAAAATAAAAGATCTTGACAAGTGATTTTTTAACAATTGCACCAAAATCTATATAGCAATGTGTTTTGAAATTTTTATATGTGATAGTCTAAGATCATTGGAATCTCAAAAAAAAACAAAAAAATTTTTTTTTCTACGTAATTCTATTATCTTTTTTTTTGATAAATTTTTAAACAACACGAAAATGACTAATTTAACTGAAGCTGATCGTGGTCAAATTATTGGTCTTTATAAAGGTAATACTTCAAACAAAAATTAGTAAAATCCTTGGCTTTTCTAAAACCACAGTTATTCGAACTATACAAAATTATGAAGAAAGAGGGGATGTTAAAAACTTGCCTTGAAGTGGCCAACCAAAAATACTAAATAGTGATCATCAAAAATTATTGAAAAAAATTGCCATGAAAAATAACCACAAAACAGCTAAAGTAATAAAAAATCAACTCAATCAAAAAACTGGTTTGAAAGTTTCAATAAACACAGTCAGAAGAAGCTTGCATGATCTCAATATTTTTTCCTGTGTTCCAGCATCTAAACCTCTTATTAGTGAAGAACAAAGACAAAATCGTTTGAATTGGTGCTTAAAAAGAAAAGATTGGAGTATAAGAAAATGGAAAAATGTAATATGGAGCGATGAAAGTAGGTTTACTTTGTTTAGGAATGATGGCCCAGGTCGTGTCTGGAGAATACCTGGAACAAGATACAATATCGAGAATCTGAGCCCCACAGTCAAACATGGAGACGGTGGTGTAATGTTTTGGGGCTGTTTTTCTGGAAAAGGATTAGGACCACTAGTAAAAGTTGATGGAAAAATGAACCAGCATGATTACATCAAAATACTCCAATCTTATTTGCTACCATTAATAAACAATGACTTTAATAATAGAGGTTATCTGTTCCAAGATGACAATGCGCCAGTTCATACTGCTAAAAAAGTTAAGGAATGGTTAAAAACAAATGAAATAAAAATTTTGGAAAATTGGCCAAGCCAGTCTCCTGATCTAAATCCAGTTGAACATTTGTGGAATGAATTGGAAACTCGTATTTGAAAAAAAACAAAACCGGCAAAAAAATTTGAAAGAATTAGAGGCTGCTTTAGTTGAAGAATGGAATAAAATTCCAGATGATGTTTACTTAAAATTAGTTGAAAGTATGCCTCGTAGAATTGAAGCATGCATTGGAAGTAATGGATGGCCTACCAAATATTAAATTTTAAATGTATATATTTAAAATTTAAATGTTGATGTTGAAAAAATCCGTCAAAAAATTCAAAAAATTGATCTTCAAAATTTTTATTTTCGAAAATTAATCAGGAATTTTTTATTTATTATTATTTGAGATCTATCGGTGCTAAAAGCCTGGAATTTTATATATAGTTTCTCGAAAATCTAAGCTACAAATAAATATAATTTTTTTGTGTAAATGTTATGTAGTATTTTGCGTAATTAATGAACTTAGGGGGTCCGAAACTTTTTGGTAAGTACTGTATAATCAGAATTTATTAATAATTATATTCTGGGAACATCAAAATTTTACAAATTCAAAAGAAGGCAATGATGACAAAGATCTCATACACTTATCAAAGCCTCAATCCTGACTATATATAAAATTTCAAAATTTTTGGACACCTTTTTCATTGACCAGCAATGTCTTAATAAAAGTAAGGTGGTGTGACGTTTTTGTCTTTTTGTCTTGTTTAAATGATTCCTGTTTTTTAAAAATCTTACATTTCACGAAGTATATGTATTTTCTATGCTATTCTTATTCCTATTCCTACATTTCTATTCCTAAGCCTAAACTACTTATTCAAAAATTCTTAATTTGAATTTATATTTCGTTCAAATGTGTTTGTTTATCTATCTATCATATGCATATTATTGTGGAAAAATATGGTAAAAATAAATTGGAGGAGGATTTATTATTTGAAGCAATTGGGCATTCTTCTGAAAAAATGGTTATTGCAAAATTCTATAATCCATTAACTAAAAATTGGACTAATGTTAGAAATTTTAGTACAAATTATTTTTATGTAAAACTTTTGATCTTTGTCAAGTTCAATTTACTCTTGAAGATTTTTGCCAACAAAAAAAAAAATCAATTGAACCATTAAAAACCATGAAATCTCTAAAAAATCAAAACCCCCATCTAAATATACATCACTTCTAAAAAGTGTATAACAATTTAATTAATGTTTTGGAACAATTATCACTTGGTTGGATCAGTAATCAATTGTATTAATAGATTGACTGATTTATTGATTCTCCCATCATTAAAATTTTGTGAATTTAAACCTCTGATTTTTTTTCACTTTGCCACAGTATCAAAATACAATCAATTATATTTAAATTCGCGAATTTTTAAAATCTTGTTACAGATTATGAAACGCGATTTTCAACGAATTTTGAATGAAAATTTCATATACTGTATGTCCAGCCACTTCGTTTGTAAGAAGGTTATATGTATAATTTTTTTAAAGATATTGAAAACTTAAACTGCTACTGACGCTCATTAACACGAGCTCAGGTTGCTTTACCTATTCTTCTTCGAATAGTTTTTTGGCTTCTCTGAAAAACATCAAATAAAAATTCTTTTCGTATTTATTTATTTATTTTATATACCTTTTTTTTTGAGGTAACTATCTGTTCATATACTTCACTCATATAATTATTCATACTTCTAATTTTTAATGGACGAATGTAACTGATAGTTGGGTCATCAAATGGCTTTTGCCCCAGTAGCTTTTTTCGGTGTCAAAAATCTATAATCCAATTACCTTTTTTTGATTTTTTATTGTACCCGGTATAAAAGGACGTATGATCAAATATTGAAATGATGACTACTTCGTTTCGTTGATCTAATACAAATAATTATGTCAATTGTCACGTAACTGGATGGCAGGGAATATCTTATCAAATATATTATTACGAAAAATGATGGTTCGATAAACAATTATAAACTTTCAACGTTTATTTTGATCCCAAGAAGTAGAATCATTCTATGCTTCAATTTTAGATCGTTCCGTTTTAGAAAAATGGATTAATACAACCTTCAAGGTGACTGAGAGGCTCGGAATTTTATTAAGTTGAATTTCGGATCTTTGAAATAATAGCGTATACAATATGAATATGAATAATAAATCTAATAGAGTGTTGAAGCTTCTACTATGATCGGTCGTTTTGTCCAAAGTTGTCAGTCAACATGAGACAAATGATCTTTGTAATTAAGAAGAAAGTAAGTCACGAAATAAATGTAGTTATGGTTAATTTATTTTCTTAAATTCTCTCTAATATTACGATGTTTATTTTCATTAATAAACCTCCCATTCCCAATCACCACCACTTTTATCACTTTCTCCGCTTCTCCTGTATCTAGGTGTATCCATTAGGAATTTTTTTCAGATGCTATATCAGAAATTGTAATATATTACAATATTATATATGGTATTTTGTAAAATTTATTTCTAGATGACGCAGATGAGTTAATCGCTACATAGCAGATAAAGGCAATAAAAAGTCTAATTTATTTATTGCATTCTTGGTGAATGAATGTCATCGAAAATTAAATGGCTATAGGTAGGAGTCATTGAACTTGTCCATATCATTCTAGATTTTTGAAGATTACAAATAAATATTCTAATTCTAAAATCAATAAGTAGAATCAAGCAGAAGTAGACGTATTGTTGGTATGACCACCAGCAGATTTTGATTTATTCCACTGCCAGGGATCATTATCACTATCATGGGGATAGCGGGGAGGCCTCCATAGATGTAAAATGTATAATTTTGTTAAATATGACACACAAGCTCAATATGTTGGATTCAATGTTATTCTTTACGATTCGTAACTGTATACAATTGAGAGAGACCTAGAGACCAAAATAGAGACTCTACCACTAAATTTTCCCATTACCACTTGGATGACAAGGAAGGGAGGCTCGGATTAAATTCAACAAAAATATCAGGGGCTTATCTTCCAAATTTTCTCAGGACATTATATGGTTTTTCAAAACTGTTCCTCAAATTTTCATTTCTAGTACTATTATTATTGCTTGTATGATGCAGTTTATTCTCATTTATAAATTTAAGAAAAATATGTTTATCAAATATTACGTAACCATCATGAATGCTGTAATAGACATAATACAATAATGGGACGGAAGATAAATAAATAAGTTGGTTTTTTTTTTATTAATAAATTAAATTAAAAATTAAAAAAATTAAAAATTAATAAATTTCTCAAAGATTTTTAAAATTCCTACTACTGTAATAATTATAATTCTATTATTCTATATATTATATATGTGTGTGTATGTGTGTATAGTATGTATAATTTATTTAATTATTAATCGGTTGGATTTTTATTCCTATTAAATGACCAGCCTCTGAATGTCATTCTTCTTTCAGCAAATATCAACGATCTTTTCTTTTCTGACAAGGTATTTCTTTTTTCAAGCGTTGGAGTATCTGAAAGTATAATTCCATTAGAACTATTTGATTTGGTAATAATACTATTGTTACCACCATTAACATCAGATGACAATGGCCCAGATATCCTTTTATTATGTAAAACTTGATGATTATTATTATTGTTGGCTAGACTATTATTATAATTATAACCAGCTTGCATTGATGAAGATCTAGATAAATTTGCTGTTGCTGCTGCAACCCTATTAATTATTGATGATGATGACGATGATGATGAACCAATTGGTGATGTAGGTGATGTAGGTGATATTTGTCCACCATTTAATTGTGAAGCTGCATAAAACGATGGAATACGGTGATTATTATTGGCATTTAATGATGGTGGGGAAAATGGCGAATTCGGTGATGATGGAACAATTGATGATATGACTTGATGATGATTGTGATGGATATTTGTAGTCATCTGTTTTGATTCTTCATTTTTTGCTTTTCTACGTTCTGTTAATCGTTTAATTTCTTCGGCAAAATTTTTATGGAAAACTAAAAATAAATGTTATAATTATTTGTTATTTAAAATATTTTGGATGAATATCAAAGAATATATAATTGATAATAAACTTATTACATTTAACCAAAGTTTCGTGTAATGGCCGCATTTCATGTGACACCAAGAAATTATGTATTTGCAAACATCTATCAACAATTTCAACCTGTAATAATAATGATGATGATGATGATGACATGATTCAATTTTAAACAAACAACTTATTAATCATAACTTTGATAATATTTTACAAACCTGCTCATCAATTGATTCTTTTAAATTTCTTATTAGTGATTCTTTATCAGGATTGGTCAATATGAATTCAGGATCAAAAAATGCTTTTTTATACATAGGTACACCACCATTTACAGGTGCGTCTACTGCTCCGTTTAGTGACATTGATAAAGGATTAGTGTTGACCTTGGCAGTTCCCACTTTATTGGAATTAAGGAATGCCCTATATTTAGATTCTAAGATCAATAATTCTCTATTCTTGGATCTCATTGTAGTCACTGCATTTTCAATCGGTGAAACTTCAAATACAGTTACTTGAATCACTTCAGACCGTCGTAAAACAGTTGGGAAATGGTCTTCAGAAACTAAAATGGTCTTTTCTGTCCATAAATCTAAAAATTCATTGCCTGATTTAACACCATCAGGATTTTTATTTACAGGTCTAGAGAAACTAAATGTGTTTACAGAATTATACTCATAGTAGGAGCGAATAGATGATGGAGCATCTCTTTTAAATAAAGGAAGATTTTTATCTGGTTCTGGCGTTACAGCTGACACCTGAAGGAATTGCCCATCTCCATAAAGAATATCATCAGTTGGAGGACTATTTGATTTAAGTAGTTGAGCCTGTGGATGTTTGTTCTGCATATGTTCACAAAATGCACCAATTTTTTCCCATTCAAGACCACGGTAAATGAATTGTCGATTTTGTAAACTGGCTGGAAATCCTCTACCGTAAAATCCAACTCTAAAGTACTCACTGAAATAACGTTCTTTCTTTATGATATTCTCATGAAGTACAGCTTGTTGCTTAAGTATATTGCTTAAACGTTGATATTCGAATGTGGTGTACTCAAATTGTTTGGCCAGCTCTTTACATATTTCTATGCCACATTCCCAAGCTTTTCCCTTAACAAAATAATCCAATGATTGAATATACAATCTTTCCTTTCTATCAAAAGCTGATTGCTTGGGAAATTCTAATTCTGGTATTGCTCTTACTTCAATATTTGGATCCCAATCGTATAAATCTGAATGTAATTTTAGTGTTAATGCTGCCTCAACAAAATTTTTACTGTTTACTTGCATTTGAACAAGTTGATGCACATATTTGATATAAATCTGATCCCTTTCAATAGTTTTTATGAATCTCATAAGTTTAAGTGTACACATGATTCGATCATCCTGGAATTCTTCACCTTCAGGTAATTCACGAACACCAAGTAAAAGTTCCAAAAATTCATTTAAAGAATCCAAGAACTTTATCATTGCATCTCTTAAGTCAATATCAACCAAAGATCCTTCAAATAACCCTTTCAATTGTACAATAAAATATGTGCGAGACACTTCATCACCTTTAGAATCAGACATAAAGAGTCTATCCAATATATCAATAATGTCAGATTCAATTTGTTTCAAATCTCCTTCTAATGTATATTGTGTTACTATCATATTGAATAAAACGGTGACTGCAGCAGAACGTAACTCATCATGATGAGATAGACACAATTCCAACATTGGACCTAATAAAGTGTTTATGAATCGAACTTGGTAACCACCCATTTTTCCTTCTTTGCCCTGTTCCCATCCAATAGCATTCCATAACGTTGATAATAATCTTGCTCCTTGTCCACGAATATCACCTGCCAATCTCCATGTTGCACGACGTTTTTGTGGTGTGAAATCTTCAATCACTAGATGTCTACTGGTAAGCAGGCACAAAAGACAATTGAAATATTCTCTCCAAAGCTCTTCATTAAATGAATCTGGTGCTTTTTTATCTGGTATATAATTTTTCTCCATCATTATTGATATTGGTTCAAGAACTTTTAAAAAGGTTTTATGAGTCATAATATTCATATTTAACCATGATTTTGGAAATGCATCATTTATCAACACTGATCGTGCTACTTGGAACAAAATAATCAGAAATTCTGCTGTAGAATCGTGCCCTTCTCTATAATAAGTTGATAGAAGGTGTTCTTTCATGTTTTTTTGCGATACTAAATCCATTACCTGTAATAAAATTGTTGATATCTCACCCAAACCACTAGAGATTGTGTCTGACGATTGGAAAAAGGGAAAATCTTTTGAGTGTCGATATGAATTTATGGTTGATGTTGTTGTTCCCAGATTATTTGGAGTTCGTTCATGATGTAAACTGCCATGTTCATCAAAAGAAGTAATATGCAATTCTCGATAAGATTCACAAAGTTTCATCAATAATGGAAGAAGTGCTATCACATTTTCAATTTCTCTTTTAGTTGATTCTTCGTCATTTGAAGCCTTCTCAATTGAATTCTGTAGATACTCCAACATGACCGCCAAAATAGATACACTTAACCTAATACCATCTTGCCATTGTAATCTCAGAGTTTCATGATCATTAGTTGGTTTATTTGTAATTTCCCATCTACCCATATGATCAGAAAGCCATTCAACTATTCTAGGTATTAGAGTTGCTCTAGACTCGGGATTTTCAAATAATGGACCACGACAAAATTGTAGAATCACCAAAAGTTTATAAGACAAAAGTTTTCCTTTAGGCAATCGAACTGATTCAATAAATCGTATTGCAATCAATGCTAGGTCATCAGGTGAAAAACATTTGCCAAGATCAGTGAAAATAGAACCGAAATATTGTAAAGCTAATGTCTGAGTGCCAATTATTGATTGTGGTGTGGTGATTGACATCAATTTGTCTATACTTTTAAATAAAGAGAGTAGATCATTTTTGAATTGTTCTTCAACATAATTTCCTGACAGACCCATATTTGCTTCTTTTGTTCTTTGTAGTTCCCTGGACCTCATAATAAATTTGAAAATATATTGCCAAACCTTGATAGCAGAACGTAGATTTTTTGCAGTTTCTACACTGGTTGGATTAGAGACTAAACGGTTCATTGATCTGATGAAGTGAGATGAAGCAGCAGCACAAGAAAAATGGTTTTCGATATATACATCAAGTACAGGTCTAAAATTCATAAATCTTCTATCAGAAACTATTCCAAGGATAGTCACAAATGCATTAAATATCAAATCATCTAATTCTCTTCGTTGGTTTCTTGCTGACATCAAAATACCAAATAACGCATCAAAAATATCTTGAAGAAATTTAACAATCTCCACCTCACCAACGAAAGTAAATTTTTTTAAAACTGACTTCAACTCATTTTCATCCGATAATAATTGTTTTTCCCAATTTAATAATTTAAGTAATACTTCGTTCTGTGTATATTTTGTAGAACATAAATATGTCCAAACTACAGCTGTATCCTTTGATGAAGAGATCAATTTATGTGATGACATATTAGAACTATTTGTGGAATGTATAGAAGCTGTATCAGATATTGTGGCTGATGATGACCAGGGCACACTTAAATAAGATGAAGGATTTATTAATTGTTTATCCTGTTTATATAAAGACAATGTATGTTTTCCATCATTAATGAATGCTCTTTTTTCGGGAAATAGTGGTAAGTATCCAAAAGCAAAAATTTTATCTTCTTTTTTATCTTTTGTTGATCGATGTTTAAAGGTTAGGAAAACGTGTGCTCGCTCAAACAAATCAGATGGAATTGTCAATTTTATAAATTCACCCCAAGTTGGATTATTTGAATGGTAAAAAACAATTGATTCGAAATATGTTACGGGTGGTTCACCAGATCCTTGAGAAATGACATTTTCTAAAACTTCCCCAGAATCCAATCTAACTACTGCTGTTACTTGAATATTTCTGGCAGTTGTAGCTCTACCCTGAGTAAAATCACCAGACCAAAGTTTAAGATAAATTTCATTTCTTACATCACCTGGAAATACCACATCAGCAAATCCGAGACGAGATGTAATAGTGATATCTTGGAGTAGATCAGAATTTTCCTTGATGATTGTTGCAGCTTCACCATAAAATGAACGAATTGATACACTGATTGTTTCTGCTCTTGAAGATTTTTCAAATTCTTTGACACGGTTATAAATAATATCTTCATGCAAAATAGCAAAAGTGGATTCTTGGGTGGGCACATAGATTTGCATTGCATGTTCACTCGCAGATTCTTTTTCTTTTCCTTGAATCAAATGAGTTATGTCAAGTATAGCACAACCAAAAGGTCTACGAAAAGTTTGTGATTTTGTATTGTGATTGTTTTGCGAAGAAAAAGATGATGATGGTGATTTCATAGAGTTGCTGTCTTTTGAAATGTCTTTATCTTTGTTTTCCATTTTCATACTTCCTGTACGAATGATTCTACAAATAAGAAAGACTCGTTCTTGAATGTCGTGAGAGGAAAGATCAGTAAACAATGTTCTAATTTTATGAATCTTCGATTCATCTTTTGGTATATTATTACGATCGAGTATAGTACAATATTCTCCTGTAAGAAATCTTGAATCTGTCTTTGTGTACAAAGAAAAATATAACTCTGTGTATTCGCCAAAAGTGGAAATTGAAGCGACCAAGGCTTTTAAATCCAAAAATACATGATAAAACTTTGGTGTATGACTAAGACTATCATTAGTGGTATTTATTGGGGTTGTTATGGATGAAGAATTATTTTGTAATAAAGTGGTGGAGGATGACGATGATGTTATAGGTGGTGATGACGATGATGACGAATTCAAAATAGTAGTAGGACTATTGAAAGATAATGATGAATCATGTTTCAATTTTTCTGTATTAGGAATTGACAACTGACCTTGCAATTGATATAGACGAATAGCTGATACATTTGTTTCATCAGCAAGAAACCCTTTTTCTGGATGCCTAACAACAATATCTAAGCCTTGAATTATGTTACCTGAAACAAGTTTATTGATAAGTTCTTTACGTAGTTGGATCAGCTCATCATGAGATAGGGTTTGAGCAAGTAATTGTCTTCGACCCTGTAATAAATCATTTATTTGATCTTTAACAGTTCTAAACATGGAATATTTTCTTTCTTCCAAATAAGTAGGCAAAAGGCTACACCATTCTCTGACTGCACTTGAAATCTCGTCTATTAAAGGCTCATTCTTTCCACTTATCGTATCATCACCACATTCAAGTGAAGGCAGAGGCGGAGGAGGTCTAGTATTATCATCATTATCACTATCATTATTATCGTCATTATCATTGTCATTAGTAGAGATAATTTTCTCTTTTTCATTAGCAGTAGAGGTAAATGAAGCAGCATCATTAGAAGATTTTGTTGATTCAGTAGCTTGTAATTCAATATCATCAAGATATTCTTTTATATAAACGTGATTTTTTGGGAAAATTCCAACAAATACTTGAGGTTCTTCAGTTTGATGTAATTTAGAAACAACATAACCACGATACCAAGCACCTTGCTCTTCAAAAACATAGACCTCGTCACCAATTTCAAGTGCAACTTGATATGATATTACATGTGAGTTTGTTGTATATGGCTTTGAAGTCATTGATACTGAATCTGAAGAATTATTAATATTATCATTACTATTACTATTATTATCCCTTTGTATATTTTTTTCACGATCTCCTGATTCGCTTAAAACCTTTCCATCATTATCTTTATTATTGTCAGATTGGAGATCATGATCTTGTGATTCATGATTAGAATTACAAACTATTGAATCAGAATCAATTTTAGAATTTGATTTATCGTCGTCGTCAACAACAACGGTTGTGGTACCATTTTCAGAAATTAGCTCTTTTTTTTTTTCTTTAGATTTCAAATCAATGGCATCATCAACCTTTTTATTAGCATCTGGATTGTTTCTATTTATATTACTGTCATTATTATTATTATTAACTATCGGTACTGATTCTTTTATACTTTGAGCTTTGGTAGAATCTGATGAAGAATTGTTTTGTGCGCCAGGAGTAAAAGGATAAATAGCAAATCCATAGGCAAATTGTGCTAAAGGTGTCCAAGTACAAGTAGCAGTTTTATTTGTTGTAGTGATTATTGGCATTTTTTTTTTTTTTTAATAAAAAAGACCTGTGACTTGATATTTTGGTATGATAAACGAATGTGAGAAGCAAAATTTCAAAAAACAAATGTACAAACCACCCCAAAAATTTTAAACGATTCACCACTTTCAGTAGTGAAATCTGAATACGAAAAGGTTGGAATTTGAAAGGAGTGTGGAAGATTTGTGTAAATTTTATTTCTTGGATTTTTTATAAAAAAAAGAAAGAAACATTAACAATAATAAAATATTTTACAGAAAAGATTTTTTTTAATTTAATAAATTTTCTATAGTTGATTTTATATTTATTTATTTGTATGACAAAATATATAGTTTTTTCGATTTTAGCAGTAATTGGTTAATTTATTGATTAACAAAAGTTTATTGTTATTAAATTATTTAAATTTTTTTAATTTCAAATTTCCCCAAAAATTTCAAATATTACACAATGACCGCATTTACCTACTTTATTCGATCAATTCAATTAATTTCGTTATTTGTATTGTTAATAAAAAGGTATTATAATTCATGGAAGGGATATTAATAGATAAACATTCAATTTTAATAAATGGTACATAAATTTATAGATTGCATATAATAATAATACATAAATAGATATAATCTAATTTTTTCAATTCAGGAAATCGCCAAAAAATCACCGTTAAATATCGTGATGTGTTAATACTATTAATACTAATATTAAGTGATAAATTCGCTCACAAAATTATAATGAATTGATCAAAAATATGCGAGCACTTAATATATTTAAACTTGATCTCTAATAACAATAACAATAATAGTAATAGTAATAGTAATATCAATTATATATTACTGCCTAGTACTAGTAATAAATCTTGAAATTTGGGGTATTCCCCTAAAGAACGATCGATATCCAAAAAAAATTTCTTATGGAAACTGAAGAAGAAATTGTAAATCAACAATCTCCAAATATTGGTCCAGTTAGGCATAATCACAGAAATTATGCACTTTCAAGTTCGTTTTATCATAGAAACCTCTATTATCCAAAGACACCACATCAAAACCTACCATCCTTTCCATTCCACCACCACGATCTATTTCTACCATTCATTCGAACAAATTGGTTAATAAACTTGAAAAAGCATAGTGGACATTTGATTTCATTGTGACGATCTCCCTTCCAGATATCACGCAAAAATTAAATTTTATTGGCTTGAAGATCGTCACGCAAATTTGAAAAACTTAATATCGGATGGAGGGAAGGAAATTTAGTTTCAAATTGATAAAAATAAAATGTTTATAATAAATAAAAAATTAATATAGTATTTCTTTATTGAATGCTTTTAATACATAGGCTTGGTTTTTGTTACATATTATTTACTTTTCAACTTTTCATTGACTTCATCAAATCAACATTTTACCTTTGATCATGAATTGTCATCCATTATATAATACTGTATATATATCTGACATTTCTTATAAATAAATAAATTGGTCATGAATATGAAT
>CAUDNR010002068.1:44749-71184 GCA_958430865.1 Entrophospora sp. SA101 | reverse complement strand
AAAACACACCTTGCTACCTAATAATAAAGTTGGGTATATTCTAATCCAATTAATTAAATCACACAAAGTAAAGAATTCAGAAAGCAGTCTCAATCCATTCAGAGTCAGTAATTTACGGAAATAATAATTTAGATACTTTAATAGTAACATTTCAAAATTAAAAATATTAACAAAATAAAACCCAAATTTTCAAGTTATGGAATTATCAATTTCTTTTTGATTCATAAAAAAAAAGGAAGATTGTCTGTTAAATAAGCGAACAAAAATATTTAGAAAACTTATTGTTGAATTTGGTACATATTGAAACAATTTACATATTTACATATATATTTTAAAGTACAACAAAATATCTTACCATATATTAAATAAATATTAATTGTTATGAATCATCAGAAGAAAAACCTGCATGCGCTGAAAAACCAAATACCATTTGAAATCTTGATTGTAAAATTTGATATTCTGCACTTTCTTTTTCATTATCAGCCAATTCAATAATTTCTACAATATATATATATATATATAATTTTCTTTAATAATTAAAATTTAATTCATAAAAAATATAAATATATTATATTATTACCATTATTATCAGCATATTTAACATCATTAATAATTTGTGATAAAGTTGAAGCTGAAGCTAGATTAATTGGGTATATAGGATGAGATCTGTCATTTGCTCTTTCAGCTTCTCTTTTTACATTTGCCTCAGCCTTTTTCTTTAAAATTTTGTATCTACGCCAACACTATAATATATTGTATTGAATAGATATATATAATATTTACAAATTCATCAACATAAAAATATATGGATAATCTGTACATGTATATAATTTACCTGGTTATCAGTTCTACCCTCCATACACATACATACTCTTGCCCATTTTCCCAAACCAATCTCTTTTACTATTTGTAATAACTTTTCATCCTCCTAATATAATTATAAATATTAATTATAAAGAAACATACGATCAATAGAATGAATAGAATAACTTTTTTTTTTGACAGATTACTTCAGCAGTCCATGGATCTTTTTTAATATCCGGGCTTAGAACATTCACCCAACGTTCACGACATTGTACGTCGGTTCTACTTGGTACAAATTGCTGTATTTTCACCCAATTACCAGGTCCGTACATTTGAACTGCATTTTTTAGTGCCTAGATAAATGAATAATATGAATGTATAGGTGTATAGCTTTACCGAGCTATTATAAATATAATAATAATAAATCAATTTACTTGATCATCTTGTTCGGTCCATCTACCACGTCTTATTGTAGGATTTAATCTTTTGGTCCAACGATGTAGACATTGCTGTCCAGTTCGATTGTCAAGACAATATGCGACTATTAATTAAATTATTATAGCCATAATTATTATAATGTTATTGTGATACTATTAAATATTATTGTAACGATACCTTGTTGCCAATTTTTTTCACCATACAAATCTACAGCACGAACGAGTAGCTCATCTTCATCTTGTGTCCATTTTCTAGTTAATAAATTTAAGATGCAAAATTAAAACACACAATATAATCTATTAATTTATTAATAATACAAATATTAATAGATAAATAATTACCGAGGTTCTAAGAATTGTTTGTTATATTGCTTAAAACATTCGGCTGCCGTTCTATTGGTCTTTATTTATTTAACATTTAACATTTAATATTTAAATAAAATCACACTGATAACTAACACATCAATCAATTAAATAGTTAAATAAACACAAACACCCAATTCAGCAGCAATTAGTTGCCAATTTCTATTATTTTTTTGTTTTGCAATTTGATAGAGATTTGATATTTCTTGAGCTGTCCATTCACTTCTATTGACATATGGATGATCTCGTGTTGTCCATTGTGTTAAACATTCTTCTGCATTTTTAGTGACAACCTTAAATAACAATATGATAATATTATTATTATGTATTATGTCATGAATGAATGAATGGATTGGATTGCTTACATGTTGTCTTGAGATTTCCTGCCAATCCAAATTTTGTACATTGTATAATAATTTATTTTTATTTATATTTAGTACATCTCTAAAAGACCTCCTCCTTTAAATATTTCATTAAAGTAAATTATTATTACTACAACACGATAATAGAAATGTTATCATGTAATTAATTAATTAAGTTGATACTAACTCTCCCATTGCAATCAAAGCCTCTAGTCTCATATTTTGTGATTCGATTGCTTTGGCCAATGAATCTCTTTCAGCCTGGTTCCCTAATATGATTATTTAAATCAAGTAATTAGTGGAATGTTTGCTATATACCATAAATAATTAAATAATATACATTTAAAATGTCTTTGCATAAATGAGAAATCTCTTAATTTTCCATCTTGAGTGGCATTCATAGGTGGTGTCTTTATAATAATAATGATAATAACAATGATAATAACGGCATTAATGGTTTCGTTATTTTAATTAAATGTTATATTTATATTAAAAAAAATTCTCCTCTCACATTTCCATTTGAATCAACAAAAAATGGTGGTGAATAAATAGTTGATTCCTTATGTTCTTTCTGAACATTTGAATTGTTATTATGTTCTTTTAAATGTATTATTTGTTGCTATAATTATATAAATATAAATATGTGTATTGTATGTAAGTAAGCCTGCTTATTCAATTATAAAAAAAAAACAAAACTAAATTATATTAAGCATACTTGAATTTCTTTGTTTTTCTCGATTTTAGCTTTAATCTTTAAAATGGCATTGTCAATTTCAGCTTGATATTTTCTATTTAAATCAAGTACTTCATGAAGTTCTTCTTTTGTCAACGTTGTTTCTGACATTTGAAGGTTTTGAAAACTAGGGAAATGTAAAAGTTGTGTCTTTTAAATTTTGTTTAAAATTACCAATGTTATTATTATGTTGATCTTGATAAAAACATTCTTCAAATATATTCCCGTTTTTTTTTAAAAAATATATATATATATATTCTCTGGTCAAAGCTCTCTTACATTACTTTTAATTAGCTTTATTCCTGATTCATAACCAGATGCTTATTATGTATATGAATATGGACAATCAGTTGACGACACCAATTACAAATACTTCATTTTATAATTCCCACAACTTCCTCTTCGTCATTATTATCCCCTGTCAGAAAAAAGATGGCGTTGATAATTTAATGCTCCTGATATCACTGGGAAACATGTTTATACAATGATGCAGTGATTAGGAACCAATAATTTATAGTAATATCAATTGATGGTAAGTTGTAAATAATGCATCTGATATTACTAATAGGTGAAAGTCACAATATTTAAGGACTTGTTGTTGATGAACTGTGAGCACAGGATGGAATGGGATGGGAAGTTAATAGAGCTGATTAATTCATCTTTCTTTTTGTGATAATCGTCATCATCGGAAGGTAAAAGAAAGATAAACTCTTGGACACAAAACAAACTCGTATCGATGCGAAAATAACAATATAATCAATCACAAATCTGACAAAATATCAAACTAATCATTGATTGTGAAAATGGGCAAATTAACGATGTAATAAATCGGACAAAAGTCGAGTTTAAGATCTGAATGCGTAAAAAAGAATGGGATTTTATCACTGGGATTATCTTTGCTTTTGCATTCATGGGGATTGATGAAATGATAAAGCATAAACTAGTGATATCGGCCAGCTAAGGAAATTCTGAACGACTAATAAATAAATTTTTTATTTTTGATTGATAGAATAAATAGTAAAAGAAATTTCTGCCCTTTCAGAAAACCATCAACTTTGAAGATAATTCACAAGAAATCAAACAATATAAATAGTTGTTAAATCTACAAGCTAATTTTGTATTAACAAAACAAAGCCGATGAGTTTTATTTAGCTTACAAAAACCATCAATCGAAGAAGATTATCCGCTTGTTTCTGAGAGATGTTTGAATGTTTACAAAAAAAGAATGATCAAAATAATCAAAAACTCTTATTTTTTTGACCATCATCATCAACCACCATCGTTACCGTCACTATATCTGATGATACTTCATCCTCTTCGCCTTATCTGCTGACTCATCATATACAATATTGAACATTTTTGCAAAGGGATATTGGAGATTGAGAACCCTTTTTAGAACTATAATTATTAGAATTATAAAAAAACTGACATTGATAACGAATATTTTGGATCAAATAAAAAAACAACAAAACCGGTCTAACTAAAGAATGTCCCAAAAAGTAAATTAAAGCCTCACTGGAATGAATTGATTTCTAAAATGACAACTTATTTTATTACGCCAAATTTTTTATAATCGTTAAAAATGTCATCAAGTCTATTCACGAACAGATTGATAAAAATCACCACAAAAACCAATGAAACAGTTTCTGGAAAGATGGTGTTTTGGTTAAATGAAATATAATTCATTTGTAAATTCATAAATCATCTGAATATTTATTCCATGATGAATTGGGTCATTTTTCTTTTGATGTCAAATTAAAGAAAGTTTTTTTATGGTAAATGGTCGATCGGATTTTTTGATTAATGATAATTAATTATGCCTTCCCTCTCCCATTCATATTATCTATTAGTTGCATCCCATTTCATGTTTCTGGATAATTGTGTATCAGTAAGAAGCTATTACTTAATATGGAAGCAATCAGGTGGACCTTTTAAATTCAAGAAATTCATCATCATCATCAGATGCCTTTGGCATTATCTTCTTTGTCAGCTTCCTCCCCTCAAACACGTTTGATATTATTCTCCTATGTTCATAAACAGCAATAACAGAAACAACAGGAAGAAGAAATAGCAAGTATAATGGTTTTTAACAAAATTTACTTTTTTGTATATTTCATCTTGATAACTTTGCGGAATGTTACTATTACACTTTGCTGGCATCACTATACGACTTTTTTGACTAGACCCTACTGTTGTTGACCCAACATTACTTGATATAAAAAAAGAAAAATTGTTCAGATATAACACTGGTATAAATCTTGTGTCATTGACTCAAGAATGGACTAGCGGCAATGAAATGAATAAAAGTACTCACCTAAAAGTAATAGTATATTATCTTCCTCAATAGATTGAAAAGTAGGTGGTTGTGATTGAAATTAAAAAATTACAGTATATAATTCGCAAAGCATCCCAGAAGAATTTCTTTATGAATTTTTTTTTAAAAAAGGATCCATATTTATTGATGAATTGAATGTGACTGTGCTTTTTTTTTAAAAGTACCATCATAGATTTGTACTAAAAAGGTTCTTGGTTTTATTAAATTTGAGGGAAAGGTCACACTTTAATTCATATATTAGAAATTATCATCATCAAAAATAAGAAAATTTCATTCGCAGCCAACTATCAAAAGTCATTCAGAGAGTAATAACCAACTTTTGTTTTTCTACAGAAAACATTTTAAATACTACAACTTTTTTAGAACTTCGTAAAAGTCATGATGTAATTTTTCAATTCAATTTTATTATTCATATCAAACAATGGATGGAAATGTCAATGCAACAAATGGGATCACTTTTAATAGAATCATCACACAAACAATACCAACATTATTAATGAGGTTCAAAGAAGGCAACGTCGTGTGATCAATGGGAAGGCAAAGGATGTTTAGAAACGATATCTAATAATTTCCCAGTATGGTTTTTCTTAGTTTTATAATATGGCAGATTGCACAAAAGGGAACAATTTGTACTATAAAAAACCCTTTTAAGGGATTTGGAAAAGGACAGGGGACGGGTTCAGGCCACATCTGCCCGTCCCCATCTTTTTCAAATTTGGCCCATTAATATGGATGATGATGGTACGGGTGTTCTGAAAAATAATATAAAAAAGGACGGTTAACTAACATTGGATGGACGTGGCGCGGTCAAGGAACAACAACCAATCCCTTTCTATAATTCATTAGCAATTCTTGAAAAGAATAGGTGAAAAAAGGATGGTCACTGTGCCATTACCACCTATCTCGTTGTTCTTTCTATTATACGTGGGCAAATCTTGAAAAGGACAGGTGAAAAAAGGACGAGTTTATTTTTTGAGGTGAAGTAAAGGCATTGATTACAAATTAATCATTAATCACTATTGCTATTAAGGTTTCTGGTCCAAACTGTTTTCTCAAAGCCCAAACTAGTTTGGGCAATTTGGGCTTCTCAACATTTTTTATAAGCATGAACATTAAAATAATTTCGCCCAATTTCGGCTAATAACAAAAAGTAGTTTGGGCTTATAAAAGAATAATTTTTGCCCAAAATATTTGGGCGATTTCGGCTACTAATAGAAACAGTTTCGGCCAGAAACCTTAATTGCTATTATAACAATGAAAAAAAAAACTGTCACGGCCTGCTTGACTTTCATATCTATCTTTAACCATGAACAATGTAGATAGAGACTAGGAAGAATCTTTTATTTATATTAATAATGTTAATTTTTATTAAATCAAATTATTGCATTTTTATTAAAAGTAGGTAAATTAATGGAATGTCTCTAGAAATATTTGATGAGGAACGGAGACATGTTTAGTAAAACAAAAAGTATTCACAGTCTATATAAATACAAACAAATATAGTGTAATTGATTGGTTGGCTTAATATCCATCCATCATCCATCCATATTACATTACCGTATCTGTACCAGTCACAAAAGCATCAAACATAACTCCACTATCAGTCATTGGTCTTAATAATAATGGATCACTATTTAATTGAGGAGAAGGAGGAGGAGGACAAGTGTCATATGGTGTGTTAACAATAATCATAGAGGTTAATAGATCAAGTTGTTTTGACTTAAAATTATCATTATATTTAAATGTTTTTTCAATTTCTTTTCTTCTTGTTCGTCCAGCTAATATGTTGGTATGTTGTATTTAATATTTGCGGAATAGTAATTAAACAATAGTACTGATTACCACCATACTACTCAAATTAATTAATTAATATAATTTATAATCATCATTACACAATTAATAATCATAATTAATCAATCAATTCGCACACTTTATATATATAGTGGCCATCAAATTTGGTATTTGCCAGTCTATTCACAACATTACATGGAAACGCCAAGGACACAAGAGACAAATTAAGATTCTTTTATATAGCTTTCACCCTAGTATTCATTTGGCAATTTCTTCCACAGTACATGTTCACATTGCTTACCAGTATATCTGTGTTGTGCTTAATCGTACCGATGAATGAAAATATAGTCAGATTTGGTAGTGGGTATCGAGGATTAGGCTTTTTGACTTTTTCGTTAGATTGGAATTCTATTGGACAATCGGGTCCTTTATACACTCCCTGGTGTGTATTCAGTGTTCACACGCACACACATGCGTGTGGGCTTTATGATTTTTGTAATTCTAATATATTTACGTATTCAATTAATCTGTTTTTTGTTGTTCAGGTGGGCACAGATTAATTATTTTGCTGGTGTATTATTAAGTGCGTGGGTCATTACTCCATTATTGTGGTATTATAATGTATTGTAAGGATATCGAAAAAATTTACTTTACCTTTTTTTGGTTTTGCTGAAAGCATTAAAAATAAATATTATATAATTCAATAATTATTTAGGGATGCACGAAGATTTCCATTATTGGCAACATACTCTTTAAATAAAAATGGGGAAAGGTTAATAATATATATAATTATAAAAATTTATCATGATACATACACACATATTCAACAATGATTTAATTATTTAATTCAACATTAAATTATATATTAAATTATTTTTTACATGGAAAAAAAAAATATACAAGATATAATCAAACAGCAATATTAAATCAAGAAGATAATTCTTTAAATGAAGAGGCTTATAACTCTTATGGACCTGTGTTTTTGAGTCTCACATTTGCCTTTGGATATCTCTATTCTTTTATAGGTTTCTCATCAGCTATTAGTCATGTTATGTTATTTTATGGAAATGAGATTTGGAGTAGGTTCAGGGCTAGTAGGCATGAGGGTGATGATATTCATTATAGAATGTTGAAGAGGTATGAAGGTTAGTATTTGATATTGATTGACTGGAAGGATAAGGGATATATATTTATAAAAATAAATGATAAAGATGGCGCGAAAATTGGTTTAATTTTTAAATTTATAAAATTTTTAGATATACCAAATTTATGGTATGCTTCTATATTTGTAACGATGTTGTCAATTGCAATCACGCTTTGTTACGTGTCTGGATCAGATTTGCCGTGGTGGGGACTGTTATTAGCTGTAGCCCTTGCTTGTGTTATAGTACTACCAATAGGTAGCTTTAATAATAATTATTATTATTGTTATTATAAAGTTGTTGATAAGAATAATAATTATTTGTTTTTTAACAAGTAGTAATGTTATTGTTGTTTTGTTATTTTTTTAGGAGTAATTCAGGCAATATCAAATAATCAAGTTGGTCTTAATGTTATATCTGAAATGATTTGCGGGTGGGCAATTTTAAATTATAAAATTACATATACATTTATATTTATATTAATTCATTACGTCATCATTATTAGGTACATATTTCCGGGAAGACCAATTGCCAATGTATATTTCAAGTCATATAGTTATATGGCCATGCATCAATCTTTATCATTTGTTTCAGATTTAAAACTGGGTAAATAGTAATAGCAATAATAATCATCATTATCGTCATAATTACAAAAAGAAAATAAAAGCAATTGTATTATATATATATATATATATATAGGATTATATATGAAAATACCACCAAAAGCATTGTTCGTAGCACAAATTTGGGGGACTTTGGTAGGAGTATTTATAAATTATTGGACACTACAGCTTATTTTGGATGCAAAACGTATGTTTTTGGATGGCACTTCTCGTGATCCGACTGGTCAATGGACCGGTTATCGATCTCAAGTTTTTAATACTGCTTCGATTGTGTGGGGGTTAGTTGGACCTGCTAGAACTTTTGGAAATGTAATTATCCAATCGATCAATCAGTAATTGTTGTAACAGGACTTTCCTTTTTTTAAAAATTTAATTAATCGGTTTTTTTTTCATTTGATCTTTTTAGGACTCAATGTATCATTTTCTGTTATGGGGTTTCCCAATAGGATTTCTATTACCATTTCCAATCTACTTTCTACATAAAAAATTTCCAAATGCAAAATTTCATCTAATCACTTTACCTTTGATTTCTCATGGTATGAGTGCAATACCTGGTACATATACCAATTTCATAACTATGGGGCTTATAGCTAGTTTCTTGAGTCAATTTTGGGCTTATAGGTATCATCATAAGGTAAATAAATAATAGTTTGATTGATATATGCGTGAATTTGTGAGGAGGATAGGTGTTAACGTATTTGGTAAAAATTTTTTTTTTGTAAATGGTATTAATCAACTTTATTTTATTTGTTTATATGAAATTTTTTCTTAGTGGTGGGCAAAGTAAGTAACAATGTAATTATAATAAAAATATCAAGTTTTTACACAACCTTTATTTATTAATACTTTTCAATTTCGAAAATAGATATAATTACGTATTATCAGCTTCATTGGATAGTGGATCACAAATTGTTACAATGGTGATTTTCTTTTTATTAAGTGGTGTGCTTAATGTAAGTATCCAGTCAGTCGCCAATATCATTAGTCCAACTTGGATCACATCATGCTAACTAATTGACAAAATTTAAAAAATTTTTTTCAATGTCTTTTTCATGGCAATAATAATAATAATAATAGGTGCCGTTTCCAGAATGGTGGGGGAATAATAATGAATCACAAGGTGAAAGATGTTTTTTACCACCAGGTTCACAAAATAATAGATAAAACTTATATGTCATTTTTGTTTAGTGTAATTATTATAATTTGTAAGAAATTTATCAAGAAATCACAATGTTCTGTCGTGTACATGTGAAAATTAAATTAGACAATCAAAAGGAATAATTATATATAGATTTCCAATTTCATATATGTAATATTAGTGGTAACTCCACGAACACATGTGGCCAATTTTTAAAAAATTTTCAAATTTTATTCTTGACTAAACATAACTAGTACATATCAATACTGCAATATTTTGAGAATAACTAGTTTTCTTTGTTCAACTAATTTGTATTTTATTATAATTTTTTTCTAATTTGGCCTTGAACAAATATTCTTTGAACTTTTTGAGTAAATCACTAGCCTCTTCCCATTGAAGTGTAAATCGTTTCAAAAACGTTGACAAGTATCACACAAGTCAATCCCCTGGACTCATAATTTGAATTTCTGATGTCAATCGGTATCATAACTTTCTGAAGGTATAATACTTCAAAGGATTTCAATTTGTTATCTTCTTCTAGACCATTAGAAAATCCCTGTGTACTGGTTTATAACTCATTTCAGCTGGTAAGAATGTAACTGATTGGGTTATTCTATTGGCACTTCTGCCTGGGCTTGATAAGCCATGAACTTCAGTATAATTTTTCTAGAAAAAATCTTTACTATTGCACCACTTTTATCAATCACCATATATTCAGATTCAAAACATTATAAATCGTTTTCCTGTAGAAGACCATTGTTAATCAGATGATTCTAAAATTTTCAAAATAAGTTCAGCATATTAAGCCAAGTTCTTGACAAAGACATTCTCACGTTACATAGAAAAACTTGATGGTAATAATTTACCTGATGCACTCTTTAAAGGATTGGATCAGCCAGATAAAAATGGAATTTTATCAAGGTTTATCACCTGATAATTATAGAATTTGCAATTTAGTCTCATCATTCTCTCATCAACCTGTGATAATGCCAGTTACAAAACGTGATTCACAAAATGATTGTATCAGAATTAAAATTTAAAGAAAAAAGATATTATAAAATTAAATTATTATCACTTATTATTTTTTTTTTTTTCTTGGTAAATTTCATAGGTAATCCTTTCTTTACTTAGATAAGCTTCCAGTGTCTGAGTATCATTTATTTTGAAAATATAAGGAGCAATTTTTTCACCCTGCTATTTCTTCAAAATACTTCTAATGGTGCTATAATTCTTGGGTTCCATAGTAGATCTGATGTAAATGAGTTTCGTATTAACTATTTTTATATGAGGTAATTCTATATATCACTTAAGATAACAAGTGGGATATTATAAAACTGATAATTATAATCGCATTACTAGAGATTGGACCCGTCTAAAAAAACTTCACCCGGGTGACCCGCAGGTTTACCCACCGGTAGAGCTTGGATCCGGATAGAGATTTGATGAACGGATAGGATATACGGATGAGAGATTTTGATAAACGGATATCCGGATATCCGTATAGCGAGAAACGGATATCCGAATATCTGTAAGGTGAGAAATGGATTTCTAGTATTAGTATATATAATAATAATAATATTTGGTTGATCTAATACCAATTAAATTATTTTACTTATTTAATTCTTTGATTTATTTTTGTTCTTAAACAAGAAAGATATATTTTTACTCGGGTCAAAATTAAATTATTTTTGTCCCACTAACTAATTAACAAATAAATAGACAATAATGATGACAAAATACTAATTAAAAATACGAATATTAATATTAATATTAACAAAAAAAAAAGAAAAACGAAAACGAAAAAGGCTATGTCACATGCCATCATATGATTGGACGGTCTTTCGATAAACCCGTTTTTCTATCACAATAATATTAATATTAATAATACAAATGAATAGGATATCCGGATTGCTATAATTTAAACGGATAGGATATCCGGATTGCTATAATTTAAAACGGACAAGTATCCGGATATCCGTTTTAATATCCGGATCCAAGCTCTACTTAGTATCCAATAAAGCACTGATGATGTGCAATGATGATAACAATATAATCAGAATTTATTAGTGATGATAAAAGACTTATATTCTGAGCACATTGTAATTTCAACAAATCCAAAGGAAGAAGAAGATTATGATGGCATGATCAAGTCAAGGCTACCATGTGTATTGACAATAGTTGTAAGTCTGAAATTTGAGAAAAGTTTAAATCCCAGGAATTACAGATATTCTCAAATATCTGGTTACATGTATGTTATAATGTCTTGTTAATATTTTATTATGGAATGTCTGAAACAACATGTATTGTGCACATGGCATGTATACCTATATAGGTCACTCGTGTTTAAATAAAGAGCAATGTTATCATTTCATAATAGATTGTAAATTTATACTATTGTATTGGTTGCCATGGTTAAATAAATGAGCAACAGTGTTGATGCATAGAGCATTTCGATTATGTCAATAATACTTACCCAAAAGTTTCGGACCCCCTAAATTCATTAATTACGCAAAATACTACATAACATTTACACAAAAAATTTATATTTATTTATAGCTTAGATTTTCGAGAAACTACATATAAAATTCCAGGCTTTTAGAACTGATAGATCTCAAATAATAATAAATAAAAAATTTCTGATTAATTTTCGAAAATAAAAGATCTTGACAAGTGATTTTTTAACAATTGCACCAAAATCTATATAGCAATGTGTTTTGAAATTTTTATATGTGATAGTCTAAGATCATTGGAATCTCAAAAAAAAACAAAAAAATTTTTTTTTCTACGTAATTCTATTATCTTTTTTTTTGATAAATTTTTAAACAACACGAAAATGACTAATTTAACTGAAGCTGATCGTGGTCAAATTATTGGTCTTTATAAAGGTAATACTTCAAACAAAAATTAGTAAAATCCTTGGCTTTTCTAAAACCACAGTTATTCGAACTATACAAAATTATGAAGAAAGAGGGGATGTTAAAAACTTGCCTTGAAGTGGCCAACCAAAAATACTAAATAGTGATCATCAAAAATTATTGAAAAAAATTGCCATGAAAAATAACCACAAAACAGCTAAAGTAATAAAAAATCAACTCAATCAAAAAACTGGTTTGAAAGTTTCAATAAACACAGTCAGAAGAAGCTTGCATGATCTCAATATTTTTTCCTGTGTTCCAGCATCTAAACCTCTTATTAGTGAAGAACAAAGACAAAATCGTTTGAATTGGTGCTTAAAAAGAAAAGATTGGAGTATAAGAAAATGGAAAAATGTAATATGGAGCGATGAAAGTAGGTTTACTTTGTTTAGGAATGATGGCCCAGGTCGTGTCTGGAGAATACCTGGAACAAGATACAATATCGAGAATCTGAGCCCCACAGTCAAACATGGAGACGGTGGTGTAATGTTTTGGGGCTGTTTTTCTGGAAAAGGATTAGGACCACTAGTAAAAGTTGATGGAAAAATGAACCAGCATGATTACATCAAAATACTCCAATCTTATTTGCTACCATTAATAAACAATGACTTTAATAATAGAGGTTATCTGTTCCAAGATGACAATGCGCCAGTTCATACTGCTAAAAAAGTTAAGGAATGGTTAAAAACAAATGAAATAAAAATTTTGGAAAATTGGCCAAGCCAGTCTCCTGATCTAAATCCAGTTGAACATTTGTGGAATGAATTGGAAACTCGTATTTGAAAAAAAACAAAACCGGCAAAAAAATTTGAAAGAATTAGAGGCTGCTTTAGTTGAAGAATGGAATAAAATTCCAGATGATGTTTACTTAAAATTAGTTGAAAGTATGCCTCGTAGAATTGAAGCATGCATTGGAAGTAATGGATGGCCTACCAAATATTAAATTTTAAATGTATATATTTAAAATTTAAATGTTGATGTTGAAAAAATCCGTCAAAAAATTCAAAAAATTGATCTTCAAAATTTTTATTTTCGAAAATTAATCAGGAATTTTTTATTTATTATTATTTGAGATCTATCGGTGCTAAAAGCCTGGAATTTTATATATAGTTTCTCGAAAATCTAAGCTACAAATAAATATAATTTTTTTGTGTAAATGTTATGTAGTATTTTGCGTAATTAATGAACTTAGGGGGTCCGAAACTTTTTGGTAAGTACTGTATAATCAGAATTTATTAATAATTATATTCTGGGAACATCAAAATTTTACAAATTCAAAAGAAGGCAATGATGACAAAGATCTCATACACTTATCAAAGCCTCAATCCTGACTATATATAAAATTTCAAAATTTTTGGACACCTTTTTCATTGACCAGCAATGTCTTAATAAAAGTAAGGTGGTGTGACGTTTTTGTCTTTTTGTCTTGTTTAAATGATTCCTGTTTTTTAAAAATCTTACATTTCACGAAGTATATGTATTTTCTATGCTATTCTTATTCCTATTCCTACATTTCTATTCCTAAGCCTAAACTACTTATTCAAAAATTCTTAATTTGAATTTATATTTCGTTCAAATGTGTTTGTTTATCTATCTATCATATGCATATTATTGTGGAAAAATATGGTAAAAATAAATTGGAGGAGGATTTATTATTTGAAGCAATTGGGCATTCTTCTGAAAAAATGGTTATTGCAAAATTCTATAATCCATTAACTAAAAATTGGACTAATGTTAGAAATTTTAGTACAAATTATTTTTATGTAAAACTTTTGATCTTTGTCAAGTTCAATTTACTCTTGAAGATTTTTGCCAACAAAAAAAAAAATCAATTGAACCATTAAAAACCATGAAATCTCTAAAAAATCAAAACCCCCATCTAAATATACATCACTTCTAAAAAGTGTATAACAATTTAATTAATGTTTTGGAACAATTATCACTTGGTTGGATCAGTAATCAATTGTATTAATAGATTGACTGATTTATTGATTCTCCCATCATTAAAATTTTGTGAATTTAAACCTCTGATTTTTTTTCACTTTGCCACAGTATCAAAATACAATCAATTATATTTAAATTCGCGAATTTTTAAAATCTTGTTACAGATTATGAAACGCGATTTTCAACGAATTTTGAATGAAAATTTCATATACTGTATGTCCAGCCACTTCGTTTGTAAGAAGGTTATATGTATAATTTTTTTAAAGATATTGAAAACTTAAACTGCTACTGACGCTCATTAACACGAGCTCAGGTTGCTTTACCTATTCTTCTTCGAATAGTTTTTTGGCTTCTCTGAAAAACATCAAATAAAAATTCTTTTCGTATTTATTTATTTATTTTATATACCTTTTTTTTTGAGGTAACTATCTGTTCATATACTTCACTCATATAATTATTCATACTTCTAATTTTTAATGGACGAATGTAACTGATAGTTGGGTCATCAAATGGCTTTTGCCCCAGTAGCTTTTTTCGGTGTCAAAAATCTATAATCCAATTACCTTTTTTTGATTTTTTATTGTACCCGGTATAAAAGGACGTATGATCAAATATTGAAATGATGACTACTTCGTTTCGTTGATCTAATACAAATAATTATGTCAATTGTCACGTAACTGGATGGCAGGGAATATCTTATCAAATATATTATTACGAAAAATGATGGTTCGATAAACAATTATAAACTTTCAACGTTTATTTTGATCCCAAGAAGTAGAATCATTCTATGCTTCAATTTTAGATCGTTCCGTTTTAGAAAAATGGATTAATACAACCTTCAAGGTGACTGAGAGGCTCGGAATTTTATTAAGTTGAATTTCGGATCTTTGAAATAATAGCGTATACAATATGAATATGAATAATAAATCTAATAGAGTGTTGAAGCTTCTACTATGATCGGTCGTTTTGTCCAAAGTTGTCAGTCAACATGAGACAAATGATCTTTGTAATTAAGAAGAAAGTAAGTCACGAAATAAATGTAGTTATGGTTAATTTATTTTCTTAAATTCTCTCTAATATTACGATGTTTATTTTCATTAATAAACCTCCCATTCCCAATCACCACCACTTTTATCACTTTCTCCGCTTCTCCTGTATCTAGGTGTATCCATTAGGAATTTTTTTCAGATGCTATATCAGAAATTGTAATATATTACAATATTATATATGGTATTTTGTAAAATTTATTTCTAGATGACGCAGATGAGTTAATCGCTACATAGCAGATAAAGGCAATAAAAAGTCTAATTTATTTATTGCATTCTTGGTGAATGAATGTCATCGAAAATTAAATGGCTATAGGTAGGAGTCATTGAACTTGTCCATATCATTCTAGATTTTTGAAGATTACAAATAAATATTCTAATTCTAAAATCAATAAGTAGAATCAAGCAGAAGTAGACGTATTGTTGGTATGACCACCAGCAGATTTTGATTTATTCCACTGCCAGGGATCATTATCACTATCATGGGGATAGCGGGGAGGCCTCCATAGATGTAAAATGTATAATTTTGTTAAATATGACACACAAGCTCAATATGTTGGATTCAATGTTATTCTTTACGATTCGTAACTGTATACAATTGAGAGAGACCTAGAGACCAAAATAGAGACTCTACCACTAAATTTTCCCATTACCACTTGGATGACAAGGAAGGGAGGCTCGGATTAAATTCAACAAAAATATCAGGGGCTTATCTTCCAAATTTTCTCAGGACATTATATGGTTTTTCAAAACTGTTCCTCAAATTTTCATTTCTAGTACTATTATTATTGCTTGTATGATGCAGTTTATTCTCATTTATAAATTTAAGAAAAATATGTTTATCAAATATTACGTAACCATCATGAATGCTGTAATAGACATAATACAATAATGGGACGGAAGATAAATAAATAAGTTGGTTTTTTTTTTATTAATAAATTAAATTAAAAATTAAAAAAATTAAAAATTAATAAATTTCTCAAAGATTTTTAAAATTCCTACTACTGTAATAATTATAATTCTATTATTCTATATATTATATATGTGTGTGTATGTGTGTATAGTATGTATAATTTATTTAATTATTAATCGGTTGGATTTTTATTCCTATTAAATGACCAGCCTCTGAATGTCATTCTTCTTTCAGCAAATATCAACGATCTTTTCTTTTCTGACAAGGTATTTCTTTTTTCAAGCGTTGGAGTATCTGAAAGTATAATTCCATTAGAACTATTTGATTTGGTAATAATACTATTGTTACCACCATTAACATCAGATGACAATGGCCCAGATATCCTTTTATTATGTAAAACTTGATGATTATTATTATTGTTGGCTAGACTATTATTATAATTATAACCAGCTTGCATTGATGAAGATCTAGATAAATTTGCTGTTGCTGCTGCAACCCTATTAATTATTGATGATGATGACGATGATGATGAACCAATTGGTGATGTAGGTGATGTAGGTGATATTTGTCCACCATTTAATTGTGAAGCTGCATAAAACGATGGAATACGGTGATTATTATTGGCATTTAATGATGGTGGGGAAAATGGCGAATTCGGTGATGATGGAACAATTGATGATATGACTTGATGATGATTGTGATGGATATTTGTAGTCATCTGTTTTGATTCTTCATTTTTTGCTTTTCTACGTTCTGTTAATCGTTTAATTTCTTCGGCAAAATTTTTATGGAAAACTAAAAATAAATGTTATAATTATTTGTTATTTAAAATATTTTGGATGAATATCAAAGAATATATAATTGATAATAAACTTATTACATTTAACCAAAGTTTCGTGTAATGGCCGCATTTCATGTGACACCAAGAAATTATGTATTTGCAAACATCTATCAACAATTTCAACCTGTAATAATAATGATGATGATGATGATGACATGATTCAATTTTAAACAAACAACTTATTAATCATAACTTTGATAATATTTTACAAACCTGCTCATCAATTGATTCTTTTAAATTTCTTATTAGTGATTCTTTATCAGGATTGGTCAATATGAATTCAGGATCAAAAAATGCTTTTTTATACATAGGTACACCACCATTTACAGGTGCGTCTACTGCTCCGTTTAGTGACATTGATAAAGGATTAGTGTTGACCTTGGCAGTTCCCACTTTATTGGAATTAAGGAATGCCCTATATTTAGATTCTAAGATCAATAATTCTCTATTCTTGGATCTCATTGTAGTCACTGCATTTTCAATCGGTGAAACTTCAAATACAGTTACTTGAATCACTTCAGACCGTCGTAAAACAGTTGGGAAATGGTCTTCAGAAACTAAAATGGTCTTTTCTGTCCATAAATCTAAAAATTCATTGCCTGATTTAACACCATCAGGATTTTTATTTACAGGTCTAGAGAAACTAAATGTGTTTACAGAATTATACTCATAGTAGGAGCGAATAGATGATGGAGCATCTCTTTTAAATAAAGGAAGATTTTTATCTGGTTCTGGCGTTACAGCTGACACCTGAAGGAATTGCCCATCTCCATAAAGAATATCATCAGTTGGAGGACTATTTGATTTAAGTAGTTGAGCCTGTGGATGTTTGTTCTGCATATGTTCACAAAATGCACCAATTTTTTCCCATTCAAGACCACGGTAAATGAATTGTCGATTTTGTAAACTGGCTGGAAATCCTCTACCGTAAAATCCAACTCTAAAGTACTCACTGAAATAACGTTCTTTCTTTATGATATTCTCATGAAGTACAGCTTGTTGCTTAAGTATATTGCTTAAACGTTGATATTCGAATGTGGTGTACTCAAATTGTTTGGCCAGCTCTTTACATATTTCTATGCCACATTCCCAAGCTTTTCCCTTAACAAAATAATCCAATGATTGAATATACAATCTTTCCTTTCTATCAAAAGCTGATTGCTTGGGAAATTCTAATTCTGGTATTGCTCTTACTTCAATATTTGGATCCCAATCGTATAAATCTGAATGTAATTTTAGTGTTAATGCTGCCTCAACAAAATTTTTACTGTTTACTTGCATTTGAACAAGTTGATGCACATATTTGATATAAATCTGATCCCTTTCAATAGTTTTTATGAATCTCATAAGTTTAAGTGTACACATGATTCGATCATCCTGGAATTCTTCACCTTCAGGTAATTCACGAACACCAAGTAAAAGTTCCAAAAATTCATTTAAAGAATCCAAGAACTTTATCATTGCATCTCTTAAGTCAATATCAACCAAAGATCCTTCAAATAACCCTTTCAATTGTACAATAAAATATGTGCGAGACACTTCATCACCTTTAGAATCAGACATAAAGAGTCTATCCAATATATCAATAATGTCAGATTCAATTTGTTTCAAATCTCCTTCTAATGTATATTGTGTTACTATCATATTGAATAAAACGGTGACTGCAGCAGAACGTAACTCATCATGATGAGATAGACACAATTCCAACATTGGACCTAATAAAGTGTTTATGAATCGAACTTGGTAACCACCCATTTTTCCTTCTTTGCCCTGTTCCCATCCAATAGCATTCCATAACGTTGATAATAATCTTGCTCCTTGTCCACGAATATCACCTGCCAATCTCCATGTTGCACGACGTTTTTGTGGTGTGAAATCTTCAATCACTAGATGTCTACTGGTAAGCAGGCACAAAAGACAATTGAAATATTCTCTCCAAAGCTCTTCATTAAATGAATCTGGTGCTTTTTTATCTGGTATATAATTTTTCTCCATCATTATTGATATTGGTTCAAGAACTTTTAAAAAGGTTTTATGAGTCATAATATTCATATTTAACCATGATTTTGGAAATGCATCATTTATCAACACTGATCGTGCTACTTGGAACAAAATAATCAGAAATTCTGCTGTAGAATCGTGCCCTTCTCTATAATAAGTTGATAGAAGGTGTTCTTTCATGTTTTTTTGCGATACTAAATCCATTACCTGTAATAAAATTGTTGATATCTCACCCAAACCACTAGAGATTGTGTCTGACGATTGGAAAAAGGGAAAATCTTTTGAGTGTCGATATGAATTTATGGTTGATGTTGTTGTTCCCAGATTATTTGGAGTTCGTTCATGATGTAAACTGCCATGTTCATCAAAAGAAGTAATATGCAATTCTCGATAAGATTCACAAAGTTTCATCAATAATGGAAGAAGTGCTATCACATTTTCAATTTCTCTTTTAGTTGATTCTTCGTCATTTGAAGCCTTCTCAATTGAATTCTGTAGATACTCCAACATGACCGCCAAAATAGATACACTTAACCTAATACCATCTTGCCATTGTAATCTCAGAGTTTCATGATCATTAGTTGGTTTATTTGTAATTTCCCATCTACCCATATGATCAGAAAGCCATTCAACTATTCTAGGTATTAGAGTTGCTCTAGACTCGGGATTTTCAAATAATGGACCACGACAAAATTGTAGAATCACCAAAAGTTTATAAGACAAAAGTTTTCCTTTAGGCAATCGAACTGATTCAATAAATCGTATTGCAATCAATGCTAGGTCATCAGGTGAAAAACATTTGCCAAGATCAGTGAAAATAGAACCGAAATATTGTAAAGCTAATGTCTGAGTGCCAATTATTGATTGTGGTGTGGTGATTGACATCAATTTGTCTATACTTTTAAATAAAGAGAGTAGATCATTTTTGAATTGTTCTTCAACATAATTTCCTGACAGACCCATATTTGCTTCTTTTGTTCTTTGTAGTTCCCTGGACCTCATAATAAATTTGAAAATATATTGCCAAACCTTGATAGCAGAACGTAGATTTTTTGCAGTTTCTACACTGGTTGGATTAGAGACTAAACGGTTCATTGATCTGATGAAGTGAGATGAAGCAGCAGCACAAGAAAAATGGTTTTCGATATATACATCAAGTACAGGTCTAAAATTCATAAATCTTCTATCAGAAACTATTCCAAGGATAGTCACAAATGCATTAAATATCAAATCATCTAATTCTCTTCGTTGGTTTCTTGCTGACATCAAAATACCAAATAACGCATCAAAAATATCTTGAAGAAATTTAACAATCTCCACCTCACCAACGAAAGTAAATTTTTTTAAAACTGACTTCAACTCATTTTCATCCGATAATAATTGTTTTTCCCAATTTAATAATTTAAGTAATACTTCGTTCTGTGTATATTTTGTAGAACATAAATATGTCCAAACTACAGCTGTATCCTTTGATGAAGAGATCAATTTATGTGATGACATATTAGAACTATTTGTGGAATGTATAGAAGCTGTATCAGATATTGTGGCTGATGATGACCAGGGCACACTTAAATAAGATGAAGGATTTATTAATTGTTTATCCTGTTTATATAAAGACAATGTATGTTTTCCATCATTAATGAATGCTCTTTTTTCGGGAAATAGTGGTAAGTATCCAAAAGCAAAAATTTTATCTTCTTTTTTATCTTTTGTTGATCGATGTTTAAAGGTTAGGAAAACGTGTGCTCGCTCAAACAAATCAGATGGAATTGTCAATTTTATAAATTCACCCCAAGTTGGATTATTTGAATGGTAAAAAACAATTGATTCGAAATATGTTACGGGTGGTTCACCAGATCCTTGAGAAATGACATTTTCTAAAACTTCCCCAGAATCCAATCTAACTACTGCTGTTACTTGAATATTTCTGGCAGTTGTAGCTCTACCCTGAGTAAAATCACCAGACCAAAGTTTAAGATAAATTTCATTTCTTACATCACCTGGAAATACCACATCAGCAAATCCGAGACGAGATGTAATAGTGATATCTTGGAGTAGATCAGAATTTTCCTTGATGATTGTTGCAGCTTCACCATAAAATGAACGAATTGATACACTGATTGTTTCTGCTCTTGAAGATTTTTCAAATTCTTTGACACGGTTATAAATAATATCTTCATGCAAAATAGCAAAAGTGGATTCTTGGGTGGGCACATAGATTTGCATTGCATGTTCACTCGCAGATTCTTTTTCTTTTCCTTGAATCAAATGAGTTATGTCAAGTATAGCACAACCAAAAGGTCTACGAAAAGTTTGTGATTTTGTATTGTGATTGTTTTGCGAAGAAAAAGATGATGATGGTGATTTCATAGAGTTGCTGTCTTTTGAAATGTCTTTATCTTTGTTTTCCATTTTCATACTTCCTGTACGAATGATTCTACAAATAAGAAAGACTCGTTCTTGAATGTCGTGAGAGGAAAGATCAGTAAACAATGTTCTAATTTTATGAATCTTCGATTCATCTTTTGGTATATTATTACGATCGAGTATAGTACAATATTCTCCTGTAAGAAATCTTGAATCTGTCTTTGTGTACAAAGAAAAATATAACTCTGTGTATTCGCCAAAAGTGGAAATTGAAGCGACCAAGGCTTTTAAATCCAAAAATACATGATAAAACTTTGGTGTATGACTAAGACTATCATTAGTGGTATTTATTGGGGTTGTTATGGATGAAGAATTATTTTGTAATAAAGTGGTGGAGGATGACGATGATGTTATAGGTGGTGATGACGATGATGACGAATTCAAAATAGTAGTAGGACTATTGAAAGATAATGATGAATCATGTTTCAATTTTTCTGTATTAGGAATTGACAACTGACCTTGCAATTGATATAGACGAATAGCTGATACATTTGTTTCATCAGCAAGAAACCCTTTTTCTGGATGCCTAACAACAATATCTAAGCCTTGAATTATGTTACCTGAAACAAGTTTATTGATAAGTTCTTTACGTAGTTGGATCAGCTCATCATGAGATAGGGTTTGAGCAAGTAATTGTCTTCGACCCTGTAATAAATCATTTATTTGATCTTTAACAGTTCTAAACATGGAATATTTTCTTTCTTCCAAATAAGTAGGCAAAAGGCTACACCATTCTCTGACTGCACTTGAAATCTCGTCTATTAAAGGCTCATTCTTTCCACTTATCGTATCATCACCACATTCAAGTGAAGGCAGAGGCGGAGGAGGTCTAGTATTATCATCATTATCACTATCATTATTATCGTCATTATCATTGTCATTAGTAGAGATAATTTTCTCTTTTTCATTAGCAGTAGAGGTAAATGAAGCAGCATCATTAGAAGATTTTGTTGATTCAGTAGCTTGTAATTCAATATCATCAAGATATTCTTTTATATAAACGTGATTTTTTGGGAAAATTCCAACAAATACTTGAGGTTCTTCAGTTTGATGTAATTTAGAAACAACATAACCACGATACCAAGCACCTTGCTCTTCAAAAACATAGACCTCGTCACCAATTTCAAGTGCAACTTGATATGATATTACATGTGAGTTTGTTGTATATGGCTTTGAAGTCATTGATACTGAATCTGAAGAATTATTAATATTATCATTACTATTACTATTATTATCCCTTTGTATATTTTTTTCACGATCTCCTGATTCGCTTAAAACCTTTCCATCATTATCTTTATTATTGTCAGATTGGAGATCATGATCTTGTGATTCATGATTAGAATTACAAACTATTGAATCAGAATCAATTTTAGAATTTGATTTATCGTCGTCGTCAACAACAACGGTTGTGGTACCATTTTCAGAAATTAGCTCTTTTTTTTTTTCTTTAGATTTCAAATCAATGGCATCATCAACCTTTTTATTAGCATCTGGATTGTTTCTATTTATATTACTGTCATTATTATTATTATTAACTATCGGTACTGATTCTTTTATACTTTGAGCTTTGGTAGAATCTGATGAAGAATTGTTTTGTGCGCCAGGAGTAAAAGGATAAATAGCAAATCCATAGGCAAATTGTGCTAAAGGTGTCCAAGTACAAGTAGCAGTTTTATTTGTTGTAGTGATTATTGGCATTTTTTTTTTTTTTTAATAAAAAAGACCTGTGACTTGATATTTTGGTATGATAAACGAATGTGAGAAGCAAAATTTCAAAAAACAAATGTACAAACCACCCCAAAAATTTTAAACGATTCACCACTTTCAGTAGTGAAATCTGAATACGAAAAGGTTGGAATTTGAAAGGAGTGTGGAAGATTTGTGTAAATTTTATTTCTTGGATTTTTTATAAAAAAAAGAAAGAAACATTAACAATAATAAAATATTTTACAGAAAAGATTTTTTTTAATTTAATAAATTTTCTATAGTTGATTTTATATTTATTTATTTGTATGACAAAATATATAGTTTTTTCGATTTTAGCAGTAATTGGTTAATTTATTGATTAACAAAAGTTTATTGTTATTAAATTATTTAAATTTTTTTAATTTCAAATTTCCCCAAAAATTTCAAATATTACACAATGACCGCATTTACCTACTTTATTCGATCAATTCAATTAATTTCGTTATTTGTATTGTTAATAAAAAGGTATTATAATTCATGGAAGGGATATTAATAGATAAACATTCAATTTTAATAAATGGTACATAAATTTATAGATTGCATATAATAATAATACATAAATAGATATAATCTAATTTTTTCAATTCAGGAAATCGCCAAAAAATCACCGTTAAATATCGTGATGTGTTAATACTATTAATACTAATATTAAGTGATAAATTCGCTCACAAAATTATAATGAATTGATCAAAAATATGCGAGCACTTAATATATTTAAACTTGATCTCTAATAACAATAACAATAATAGTAATAGTAATAGTAATATCAATTATATATTACTGCCTAGTACTAGTAATAAATCTTGAAATTTGGGGTATTCCCCTAAAGAACGATCGATATCCAAAAAAAATTTCTTATGGAAACTGAAGAAGAAATTGTAAATCAACAATCTCCAAATATTGGTCCAGTTAGGCATAATCACAGAAATTATGCACTTTCAAGTTCGTTTTATCATAGAAACCTCTATTATCCAAAGACACCACATCAAAACCTACCATCCTTTCCATTCCACCACCACGATCTATTTCTACCATTCATTCGAACAAATTGGTTAATAAACTTGAAAAAGCATAGTGGACATTTGATTTCATTGTGACGATCTCCCTTCCAGATATCACGCAAAAATTAAATTTTATTGGCTTGAAGATCGTCACGCAAATTTGAAAAACTTAATATCGGATGGAGGGAAGGAAATTTAGTTTCAAATTGATAAAAATAAAATGTTTATAATAAATAAAAAATTAATATAGTATTTCTTTATTGAATGCTTTTAATACATAGGCTTGGTTTTTGTTACATATTATTTACTTTTCAACTTTTCATTGACTTCATCAAATCAACATTTTACCTTTGATCATGAATTGTCATCCATTATATAATACTGTATATATATCTGACATTTCTTATAAATAAATAAATTGGTCATGAATATGAATGAATATATGAATTTTGAAAATAAAAATAAAAATAAATGTAAATATGTAAATATATAAATATAAATATAAATATATATATAAAAGAAATATATTTTAAATACATTTTTTGAATTGTATAAATCACCTTATAATTACACCCTGAGTATATCTATTGTTGTTGTTTAAAAATCCTTGTTTTTTAAATGCATCATTAAAAAATCAAAAATAATGTTCTCTAATTATGTAATTAATCAAAATACATAAGTGACCTACTTTCAAAACAATTCTCTTGAATAAAAAAAGAAAATAACAATTAACTCTCAAATCAATACCAAAAACCATTTGTCAGTAAGATTCCCTATTCAATCTGATCCACATAATACGCATAAAACAATTTTGTTTGTTATCAATCACCTTTTTTTTAAAAAATTTTTTTTTAGAAACTAAATTTTATATATTTATGCATTGTAATAATTGGATATCATTAAACCTCTTGCTAGTAATGGTTCCTCTAAAGATATATATGCATGTGTGTTTAAATAATTTTTTATTATAATAAATAAAATATTATCCAAAATTTAATATATCAAGTTTATATAACAAAATAAATAAATAATAATATTTACAAGTGAGAGCTTATCATCCATCATAGATAGCTTTCTCACATTTTTCTTTCTCTCCATCTCTTGTCAATAATAATGATGTTGTGATCAAAGAGGATGAACAAGAAGGTATAACATTAATACATGGTCATGGAACTTTATAAAAAGGTGTTGTCTCAAATATAAAATCCTATATAATAATAATAGACTAGAAAAGATAATGGTTAATGATGATTTGTTACATTAAATTAAAATGAAGAAATGATTATTTCCGAAATGCTTGTATTGGTAAAATTTTAAACATATTATAAAAACAAAAATGCATGATTCTGAACCTAGAATGTCTTACAATATACTTATGTTGATTACTAAAGCTTGAAATATAGCACCTATGTAACCCTTCAAAAGCAACTTGATCATTTGATCATTTTTCACACACATACTGAGAACATAGAAAGCAAAATATACAATTTATGGACAAAAATACTGGATTGATTTTTTCCAATTTTGAAGATCATTAATATTAAAAAAAATTAATAAATTAATAGATAGTATGCCATGAAGAGTTGATGCTGTTTTAGAAAGTAGAGGAACCCGACAAGATATTAATTTTTTTTTAATAAAGTATAATCAATTTAAGTTTCATATATTTTTTAATGTCTTTTATGTTTCAAATTAGTGAGCAGTTTGTACACATTAAAAAAATACATCTCAGGTTAAACAAGTTTTTGTGTTCAGTCACGTGACCTTTTCTATTCTAAATTCAATTGAAGTCACATGTGATAAAATTGAATGATGATCTTTTTTATGCTGTACCACATTGTATTTTCAATTGATTTAAAATAGAAAAAACTAG
>CAUDNR010002068.1:26924-41886 GCA_958430865.1 Entrophospora sp. SA101 | reverse complement strand
TTAGTAGATCATGATTCTCAACCTGACAATGAAAAGGTTTTAGATGAATCAGGGAATCATGAAAATAATATAAAAAAAGATAATGATGGTATTAGTAGTACTAGTGACAAAATTATTATTAATGCAAATAATAATGTCATTTCTTCGGATTCAGCATCAATATCTTCAAAATCATATATAAGAAATTCACATGTAATATCATATCAAGTTGCACTTGAAGTTGGCGATGAAGTTTATGTTTTTGAAGAACAAGGTGCTTGGTATCGTGGTTATGTTGTCTCTAAATCATGTCAGACTGGAGAACCTCAGGTGTTTGTTGGAATTTTCCCAAAAAATCATGTATATATAAAAGAATATCTTGATGATGTCAAATTACAAGTTAACGAATCAACAAAATCTTTTAATGATGCTGCTTCACTTGATTCTACTACTCGTAATGAAAATGAAAAACCTGCTTCTATTAATGACAATGATGATAATGACAGGCCTCCTCCACCACTACCTTCACTTGAATGTGGTGATGATACAATAAGTGGAAAGAATGAACCTTTGATAGATGAAATTTCAAGCGCAGTCAGAGAATGGTGTAGTCTTTTACCTACTTATTTGGAAGAAAGAAGATACTCCATGTTTAGAACTGTTAAAGATCAAATAAATGATTTATTACAGGGTCGAAGACAATTACTTGCTCAAACCCTATCTCATGATGAGCTGATCCAACTACGTAAAGAACTTATCAATAAACTTGTTTCAGGTAACATAATTCAAGGCTTAGATATTGTTGTTAGGCATCCAGAAAAAGGGTTTCTTGCTGATGAAACAAATGTATCAGCTATTCGTCTATATCAATTGCAAGGTCATTTATCAATTCTCAATGCAGAAAAATTAAAACATGATTCATCGTTACCTTTCAATAGCCCTACTATTTTAAATTCACCATCAATAACATCACCGTCACTCCCCGCTATTTTACTGCAAAATAATTCCTCCTCTTACACAACAATACCAACAATTGCCACTAATGATAGTGTTAGTCACGCACCAAAGTTTTACCATGTGTTTTTGGATTTAAAAGCTTGGGTTGCTTCAATTTCTGCTTTTGGTGAATACACTGAATTATATTTTTCTTTGTACACGAAAACAGATTCAAGATTTATTACAGAAGAATATTGTATTATACTTAATCATAATGGTGTACCAAAGGATGAATCAAAAATTCAAAAAATCAGAACATTGTTTACTGATCTTTCTCCTCATGACATTCAAGATCAAGTTTTTCTTATTTGTAGGATCATTCGTACAGGAAGCATGAAAATGGAAAACAAAGATAAAGACTTTTCAAAAGACAGCAACTCTGTAAAATCATCATCATCATCCTTTTCTTCGCAAAATAATTCCAATGGCAATAATAGTACCAATATAAGATTATCTCCACAAACTTTTCGTAGACCCTTTGGCTGTGCTATACTTGATATAACTCATTTGATCCAAGGAAAAGAAAAAGAATCTATGAGTGAACACGTAATGCAAATCTATGTGCCAACTCAAGGATCTACTTTCGCTATTTTGCATGAAGACATTATTTATAACCGTGTTAAAGAGTTTGAAAAATCTCCAAGAGCAGAGATGATCAGTGTATCAATTCGTTCATTTTATGGTGAAGCTACAACAATCATCAAGGAAAATACTGCTCTACTTCAAGATATCACTATTACATCTCGTCTTGGATTTGCTGATGTGGTATTTCCAGGTGATGTAAGGAACGAAATTTATCTTAAACTTTGGTCTGGTGATTTCACACAAGGTAGAACCACAACTGCTAGAAATATTCAAGTAACGGCAGAAGTTAGATTAAGTTCTGGCGAAGTTTTAAAAAATGCCATCTCTCAAGGATCTGGTGAACCACCTGTAACACAGTTTGAGTCAATTGTTTTCTATCATTCAAACAATCCAACTTGGGGTGAATTTATAAAATTGACAATTCCATCTGCTTTATTTGAGCAAGCTCATGTTTTTTTAACTTTTAAACATAGAACAACAAAAGATAAAAAAGAAGATAAATTTTTTGCTTTTGGGTACTTGCCACTATTTCCTGAGAAAAGAGCTTTCATTAGTGATGGAAAACATACTTTGACTTTATACAAATATGATAAGCAACTAATAAATCCTCCATCTTATTTAAGTGTGCCCTGGTCATCACTAGCCACAATAGTTGATACAGCCTCTGTACATCTCACAAATAATTCTCAAATGTCGTTACATAAATTGATCTCCCCATTAAAAGATACAGCTGTAATTTGGACTTATTTATGTTCTACAAAATATACACAGAATGAAGTATTACTCAAGCTATTAAATTGGGAAAAACAATTATTATCAAATGAAAATGAGTTGAAGTCAGTTTTAAAAAAATTTACTTTTGTTAGTGAGGTGGAAATTGTTAAATTTCTTCAAGATATTTTTGATGCATTATTTGGTATTTTGGTATCAGCAAGGAACCAACAAGGAGAACTAGATGATTTGATATTTAATGCATTAGTAACTATTCTTGGAATAGTTTCTGACAGAAGATTTATGAATTTTAAGCCTGTACTTGATGTATATATTGAAAACCATTTTTCCTGCGCTGCTGCTTCATCTCATTTCATCAGATCAATGAACCATTTAGTCTCTAATCCAACCGGTGTAGAAACTGCAAAAAATCTACGTTCTGCTATCAAAGTTTGGCAATACATTTTCAAATTTATCATGAGATCCAGGGAACTGCAAAGAACAAAAGAAACAGATATGGGTCTGTCAGGAAATTATGTTGAAGAACAATTTAAAACTGATCTTTTCTCTTTATTTAAAAGTATAGACAAATTAATGTCAATTACCACACCACAATCAATAATTGGTACTCAGGCATTAGCCTTGCAACATTTTGGTTCTATTTTCACTGACCTTGGCAAATGTTTCTCATCTGATGACCTAATATTGATTGCAATACGATTTACTGAATCGGTTCGGTTGCCTAAAGGTAAACTTTTAGCTTATAAACTTTTGGTGATTCTACAATTTTGTCGCGGTCCATTATTTGAAAATCCCGAGTCTAGAGCAACCCTAATACCTAGAGTGGTTGAATGGCTTTCTGATCATATGGGTAGATGGGAAGTTACAAATAAACAAACTAATGATTACGAAGCTGCGAGATTACAATGGCAAGATGGTATTAGGCTGTGTGTGTCTATTTTGGCAGTTATGTTGGAAATCCTACAGAATTCAATTGAAAAGGCTTCAAATGACAAAGAATCAACTAAAAGAGAAATTGAAAATGTGATGGTGCTTCTTCCATTGTTGATGAAACTCTGTGAATCTTATCGAGAATTACATATTACTTCTTTTGATGAACATGAAAGTTTACATCATGAGCAAAATCCCTTGTCTTCTTCAAATTTAACAAATAATTCAGGAACACCATCAACCATAAATTCATATAGATACTCAAAAGATTTTCCCTTTTTCCAATCGTCAAATAAAATGTCTAGTGGTTTGGGTGAAATAGCAACAGTTTTATTACAAATAATATATTTAGTATCACAAAAAAACATGAAAGAGCATCTTCTATCAACTTATTATAGAGAAGGTCATGATTCTACAGCAGAATTTCTGATTATTCTGTTCCAAGTCGCACGATCAGTACTAATAAATGATGCATTTCCAAAATCATGGTTAAATATGAATATGATAGCTCATAAAACCTTTTTAAAAGTCCTTGAACCAATATCAATAATGATGGAAAAAAATTATATACCAGATAAAGAAGCACCAAATTCATTTAATGAAGAACTTTGGAGAGAATATTTCAATTGTCTTTTATGTCTGCTTACCAGTAGACATCTAGTGATTGAAGATTTCACGCCACAAAAACGTCGTGCAATATGGAGGTTGGCAGGTGATATTCGTGGACAAGGAGCAAAATTATTATCAACATTATGGAATGCTATTGGATGGGAACAGGGTAAAGAAGGGAAAATGGGTGGTTATCAAGTTCGATTCATAAACACATTATTAGGTCCAATGTTAGAATTGTGTCTGTCTCATCATGATGAGTTGCGTTCTGCTGCCACCACTGTTTTATTCAGCATGATAGTAACACAATATATGCTAGAAAAAGATTTGAAACAAATTGAATCAGACATTATTGATATATTTGATAGACTTTTCATGTCTGAAACTAAAGGTGACGAAATGTCTTGCTCATATTTTATTGCACAATTGAAAGGATTATTTGAAGAATCTTTGGTCGATATGGATTTAAGAGACGCAATGATAAAGTTCTTGGATTCTTTGAATGAATTTTTAGAACTTTTACTTGGCGTTCGTGAATTACCCGAGGGTGAAGAATTCCAGGATGATCGAATTATGTGTACACTCAAACTTATGAAATTCATAAAAACTATTGAAAGGAATCAGATTTATATCAAATATGTGCATCAGCTTGTTCAAATGCAAATCAACAGTCATAATTTTGTTGAGGCAGCATTAACACTAAAATTACATTCAGATTTATACAATTGGGATCCAAATATTGAAGTGGAAGCATTACCTGAATTAAATTTCCCTAAACAATCAGCTTTTGATAGAAAGGAAAGATTATATATTCAAATATTGGGTTATTTTGTTAAGGGAAAGGCTTGGGAATATGGTATAGAAATATGCAAAGAGCTGGCCAAACAATTTGAGTGTACCACATTTGAATATCAACGTTTAAGCAATATACTTAAACAACAAGCTGTACTTCATGAGAACATTATAATGAAGGAACGCTATTTCAGTGAGTACTTCAGAGTTGGATTTTATGGTAGAGGATTTCCAGCTAGTTTACAAAATCGACAATTTATTTATCGTGGTTTTGAATGGGAAAAGATTGGTGCATTTTGCGAACGTATGCAGAACAAACACACACAAGCTCAACTACTTAAATCAAATAGCCCTCCAACTGATGACATTCTTCATGGAGATGGTCAATTCCTTCAGGTGACAGCCGTAAAACCAGAGCCTAATAAAGATCTCCCTGTATTTAAAGGAGATGTTCCATCATCTATTCGCTCCTATTATGAGTATAATTCTGTAGACACATTTAGTTTCTCCAGACCTGTGAATAAGAATCCTAATGGCATTAAATCTGGCAATGAATTCTTGGATTTATGGACAGAAAAAACCATTTTAGTTTCTAAAGACCATTTTCCAACTGTTTTACGACGATCTGAAGTGATCAAAATGACTGTGTTTGAAGTTTCACCAATTGAAAATGCAGTGACTACAATGAGATCCAAGAATAAAGAATTATTAATTTTAGAATCTAAATATAGAGCACTTCTTAATTCAAATAATGTGGGAACTGCCAAGGTCAACACTAATCCTTTAACAATGTCACTAAATGGAGCAGTGGATGCACCTGTAAATGGTGGTGTGCCCATGTATAAAAAGGCATTTTTTGATCCTGAATTCATATCAACTAATCCTGATAAAGAATCACTAGTAAGAGATTTGAAAGAATCAATTGATGAACAAGTTTGTAAAAAATTAATATTTATATATATTTGATTAATAAATCGTTCTTTTATTGAATAATATAATCTCATAATCATCATCACAATTATTATTACAGGTTGAAATTATTTATAGATGTTTGCAAATACACGATTGCTTAGTGTCACATGACATGCGACCATTACACGAGACTCTGTTTAAATGTAACTAATAATAAGAAGTTTATTATCAATTATATATCTATTCAAATGTTTTTTTGAATAACATAATCTATAACATTTATTTTAGTTTTCCATAAAAATTTTGCTGAAGAAATTAAAAGATTAACAGAACGTAGAAAAGCAAAAGAAGGCGAAAAATCAAAACAAATAACAACAAATGATCATCAGGTTATATCAACAATTGTTTCGTCGCAAACTTCACCATTTTTCCTACCGCCATTAAATGTCAATAACCCTAATCGGATTCCATCATTTTACGCAATTTCACAACTAAATGGTGAACAAATATCACCTACATCACCAATTGGTACATCACCAATTGGTCCATCATCTTCATCATCAATAATTACTAGAGTTGCAGCAGCAAAAGCAAATTTTAATTCATCTAGGTTTTCACCAATGCAATCTGGTTATAATAATAATAATAATAATAAAAAGACATCTGAGTCATCAACATCTGATGGTAGCAATGGTATTATTATCAATTTACCAGATAGTCCTAATGGGCTTACACTTTCAGATGCTTTAATGATTGAAAAAAGAAAAGTCACACCAGAAAGGAAAAAATCGTTGATATCTGCTGAGAGAAGAATGACACTCAGAGGATGGTCGTTTAATAGGAATAGAAGTTCAACTAATTAATAATTGAATAATTTATAATACATAAAAAAATTTCCTGGTGTCAAATACAGAAATGTAACAACTTACTGAAGTTATGGTAAATTACCATATATAATCAGTGTATATATAGAATAATAATATTTATTGTAGTAGTAGAATTGTAGAAATTGTAAAAATCGAATTTAAATTTTCCTTTGTCAATATTAATATTAATAATTAATTTATTTAATTTTATTTAATTTATTTACTTTATATTTAAGAAAAATAAAACTAAAAAAAATCGCAATGAATTTTTACCTCAAGTTTAGTTACACTGGAAATACTATAAAATAATATGGTTATTGAGCATTGGGATTTAAAGATTAGCTACGTATTTGGAAAAGAAAATCGCGGAATATCAAGGTTATGGTAAGAATGGGAGGCTCTTATAATAATTATGCGAGTTCCGAGAAGATGGGGAAGAGTATCAAGAAAGTTAGACTTGCCCTCAAAGAGATATAATAAATATATTGATAATTACATTTAATTGAGCGAGGAATCAGAAATCATAGTAATATATCTTTATTGTTTACTTATTTTCACTGCCTGGAAGAACCTCATTTTTTATTAATTTTACACAATATTTATTATGCGCTCGTGCACCCGTTGACTGAATTTAGATTATCTTTGATAAATGAATATTTTTATTACTATATTAATTTTCGCTCTCCTCAACTCAAGTTATACTGTATTAATTAATTCGTTATTTTCACTATCAATATCGATATTATTATTATTATTATTTCATTTACTACTTATTTATTTATGTCACACACTCTTGGTAAATCAGTTCTCCCAATAAGTCACGACCGACTTATCGAGTTACCTATGTACACCGATCGTGATAATTCAGGCCACGTTGATTTTGATTAGATTATTTTAAGGAATTAAAAATCTCGTACGAATATTTTTTTAAAAAAAAGCTTCATACATAAAAATAAATATATTTGACATTAAAATTCTAATTCAAAATTACATTTACATTCTCTACCATTATGAGTCTTAGTAGTTGCAGTAATTTCATCTTGATCAAAACAAAGTTCATATTCGGTACGTCTATTTTTTCCTAAATGAACATCAGGCACTTCTACTGTAAATTTTCCCAACTTGTAAACACCAGGCTCATCACTATATGTTGTAATATTATCTGATATATACAAATCCACAATTACATGTGTTTGATATTCATGGGACATTCTAAAATATGTAGAAAATTTCTGACCAACTTTAACTTGTTGACCTTTAGTAGCCATCCAACGCATTAATCTTACGTTTCCACATTCTTCACGCCTTGCAACCGGAAACTCACAAGTCCAAGGTTTTTTAACAACTATCCCATAATTATATTTCAACACCCTATTCTTTATCACATCTTTATTCAACCCATACTCGACTGCTCCTCTCACAATGGCACATGCTGGCTCAGAGGGTACCGAAACAATAGAAACATATTGTTTCTTTTTAAATTCTTCTTTAATTCTTTTTTTTAAGTAAAGTGATTCACTAAATCCACCAACCAAAAATATTGCTGAACAATCACCATTGCTTGCCTCTAATTGACTGCGTATCAATCTAATTATCCTGCCAATGACAGGATCAAAAAATGATTTGATAGTTTCATAATCTAAGTTGATAAGCCATTCATCTTCTTTCAATTGATCCTTTTGTGAGTCTATTCATTTGTTTATATGTAAGTGTGTTTGGTTAAATTTAATGGAAAACTTTTTTTTTTTAAAAAAAAAGAATAAATTTACCAGCTATATAATCCTTAAGTGCAGGACAAATTTCTTCAATATCAAAATCATATTCAACATCCTCATCTCCACCATCAAATTTAAACTTGACGTTGTCACAAAATCTTTGAATCATATATTGATATTGTCCATACTTTTTTTCTTTTAATGATTTTATTGCATTGACACCAACCTTTCTACCAATATATTTAACAAATTCCAAATCAACAAACGATCCACCACACAAATCTCCAGAACATTCTGTAACTTCTCCAAGTCGATTTTTTGGTAATAATTGACGCATGGTCAAATCAACTGTACCTCCACCACAATCAACAATTAAATATTTTTCTATAAAATTTATCAAGTATTTTTTTTCTTAAAAATTTAATATACATGCATATGTATTATATATAAACTTTTTTTTACTTACTTCCAGTAATTCTAAAAAATTTCTTTCTCATTAATTTCCTACAATATATCGCTGCAGCTTCAGCTAAATTACCATATAAAATAAATGTTAAAAATTTAAATAAATAAGTAAATAATAATATATTTTTTTTAGATCTTACGTTCAGTGATAATTTGTAAATGCGAAGAACTTTTAATGTTTGTTAATTTTGCATCATAAGCACACTTTCTCATTGTATGCTTTGCTTGTTCAGACCATTCAGATGGAACGGTGAGAATCAATAATACATTTTTCTTGAAATTTATACCAGGCCAACTAGTTTCAATTGTTTGTTTTGCATGCTAAAAATAAAATATATTTATATATTAAAAAACCAAAATATCAAGTGTATATTATTGTTATACGACAATAATAATCATAACACATACCATGCCTTTCATATTAAAAACAAAATAAGTAATAATTTTTTAAATACAATAATAGTAATAATAATAATAATAATAATAATAAAAACAATAAATTTACCTACCAATGATATGAAGATAATCAGTGATTGCTTTAGTGGAATCTAACCCATCTGGTAATTTAGGTTGTTCTTCTACTGGTATCTTTTCACTTAAATGTAATTTAAATAATTCAACTATTTGATCTTCATCTTTGCTATCACTATTATCATCAATTGTGTTGTTGCCAGATGGTTTCTTTGATAAAGCTTGGTGTCCCCAATATTTAACATTTTTAAAATTTTCATCATATTGCAATACTGTATTAATCTTGAATTTTCCAATTAAACCTGGCCATGCAGAATTTGTAATGATTTGTGGATGTGTTTTATTTGAATATGCATATCCCTAAATGTATAAATTTGAACTTACTATATATATGTATGATAAATAAAATTGTTATTTTTATTTATTGTGTAGTTAGTTACCGAATAAGTGCTACCAAAATCTATAAAATTAATTCATATTAATATTATTAAAATCTTATCCTAGTACGGATATTTTTTATACAAATTTATGATAATAATAAATTTTACCTATAGAAACCACTACACGGATATCGTTTGAAGAAAACATTAATCAATTGTTTTTTTTTGAGAAAATAAAGCAGATAAAATTTAAAATAAATCATTTTTTAAAATGAAAACAGGTACATTGTTGATCCTATTTTAGATAAATAAAATCTAATTTATATTGATCTACTATTTGTTTTTTATCTGTATTATTCACGATTGTTTTACTATGTATATGTATAGTAATAAAAATGTGAAAATTTCTCTTTATGACACTATTCAAAATGTCATCTGTTCCCATAACTGTCTCTTATCAATTCAGCTACTAGAAACTATGCTTTAAGTGGGATTCCACTTACAGGTGTGATGAGGAATGAGCTCGTCAATTATTGTATCCACAAACATGTTTAATAATCAAATAATTGACGACAATAATGATAATTACACCAGTCTTCCAGGCTCTGTCATGACACAAGAAGGTGCCCGTGCAATGTATTTGGATAATAAAATATTAGAACATAATCTATGTAATGGAACACTTGGAGAGTAATCGCCAAAATTGTTGTTAGCAATGATAATGTTGAAGTCACTTTTCCTACAACTGATAATGTATTTAAAAATTAATATTCAAAAAACAATTTCATATTTCAATATCAATGAATAAATATATCTAGGAATCAGCTCCCAATCCGAAATGTATTCGCACTGACCATTTACAAGATACAAGGCTTAACGCTAACTGTAGATGATAATATGCTTGCACCAGGTCAGATATATTTAGCATTAAGTAGAACTTCTTTTTGATTCTGTAGATGTTGTAGATCAGTCAGAGAATAACGGGCACGGATAACAGTACACAAAATTCATGACCAAAAATTTGAGCAGAAAATAAAAATCCGTATGTTTTATAACGAATAAAATAAATGTATTCTTTATATGATCCCTCCCTTTCAATATTTTACATACTACGTACTTTATACGCGGAATCAAAACGTACTAGTACCTTTTTAGTATGTACAAATTTCGTGCTGATTACGTATCAATTCCGTATTTTGCACTAATACTAATACTAATTGTACCAAATTTGAAAAGGGGAAATTTTTCAAACCGCATAAGAAATACGTTAATTCCGTATTTTTATTTTTCATAAGGAGTTTGGCCATTAAAAATATGTCTTGTTCTGATTTAGAAATGATTCATGTAATTCTGCAAATTCTCTTGGGAATTATTGAAGAGCAACCACAATCACAACCTTTTCTAAAAAATCAATTGCCTTTTCATATTCATTAGAACCATTATATTTATTACTTTTCATATACTTATATTCATATACAGTATATAGTTTTATCACTATTTCGCAAAGAGCTAGATTGTCAAGAAATTTTTAAATTTTGCTGGCAAAAATTAATTGGTTTATTAAACAACAGAGTTCATTATTACTATTTCAAAAATGATCGTTGAATTTTTAAAATAATAGATAACAAAATATTGCGTAGATGAGGCAGCTTATTACGAAGCTAAAAATTTTATTCTGTCTATTCGTCTAGTTCTATTATCAAGGAATTTTTTTTAGTGATAATACCATAATTTCTAAAATAATGTGTAAAGAGTTAAAAGACCAAGAGGTTTGAAGGTTTAAGAGAAAAGATTTACACAGGACTGTTTGTCGATATTTAGTTGTTTATATAAGTGCAATAATGATGGATGTTATGACAAATGAATTTTATCATAAAATGTCACAAATGCACCAGAACATCATTGAATGACAAGAATGCGATTAAAAACGACCAGAAAAAACCTTGTTATTACTCCTTAAACTGACAACTAATAAATTTTTTTTCTTCTCTAGTGATATGTTGACTTAGCAAATATTGCTCGTATTGTTTCTGAAAAAGTAAATAATAAAATATATATTTCAAATTTGCACCTTATATCAAAAGAAACTAAATTTTACCCTATGTAAGTTTTATTAAAATTAAAATTAAATTTTTTTAAGATGGGCAATATCTGCTTATAGCAGATGCAACTAATTTAAATGGTTCTTCGACCAAAAGACTTGATCCCAATATTTTTCATATATACACAATAGTTTTATTAAATAATAATTTATTATTGCTGGAATCTTTTATTACAATCTTTGACATTTCAAGTCAAATACTTAATATACAAATATGAAATAACAGAAATCTATTTATGAGCAAATTATTCCTATCTATATGAGGAATAGACAAAAGCTTAAAGATTCAATGAGCTTATTCCTGAAAAAAGAACCTCAAGTTTTTGTAAAAATCTCAAAGCCATGAAAAAAGATACCAAAAAAATTGAAAATAATTTAACATCAATAAAAAATCTAATATTTCAAAGGAACCTATACTTGGATTAAATCAGCTTCAAATATGGGCACATCTAGAGAATGCCAAAGAAAGAATATTTTTAGTAAGTGGGAATTTAAAGATAATTCAGAAAATAAACAAAAAGAAAACCTTAGTGCCTTTAATTTTTGAATGTTTAAAAAGAGGTACATATTTTTCTGTGGAAGCTTTAACAAAGTAACAAATTTTTATGTCTTAAATTAATAGTTATTTTCAATAGTGATTTGAAGTTAATTTCAATTTATAATTTAATAATTTTTGTTATAAAAAATAAATAACATAACTAATTGTTGCTCAATTCAATTCGTCCTCATAGAATTAGTATGAAGGACCTTGACTTTCAAAATCAGCTACTTAAAAATAAGTGTAACGGCTTTGTTAAACTTCTAAACTGACAGATTTATTTTCTCATCTATCTCATCTATATTTGTTAAATGACAGAGGACAATAAACCTGGCATTCTCAGTTCGAAAAGGGAACATTATGAGATACTTCTCCGGGGCTTCAATTCGTTACGGGACAGCAGAAATGAGACAAAAGAGGGGACAGATACACAATATAGTCAAGCTAATAGCAATGACAAGAATGACAAATGATGCCAACATTGTTTTCGAGTGTTCCAACCAAGAAAAAATTAAAGAACTGCAATCAAGCTTGGGGAAATTGTTCCAAGACAGTACTTTGGAATGCTCTACATGGACAAAAAAAACCGCTGAAATGCCGTGTCACCTTGTGCTCCCGGACGATGAACCTGAAAACAAAGATGACAGTTCCTCCGTTACCCAGTGTCAGATGGTGCAGAATTCGATAAACCACCGTGCATTAATTCTCCCATTTTAGTTTGAAATATTAAGTGAATCTGATAGTTGTCGTGTGGCAACTTCCCTTTGCCTTGATCTCCAAACTGAAGATCCTAAAGAAAATACTATAATGGAGCTTCGATGTTACGTAATGGAAGTTAAACAGTTTAGTTTTAATCATATTATTATTATTATCGGAAACATTATTGTGGAATGCTTTTTATGGATTGTTTCAGTCGCGTGTTTGATTGAGATTCAGATGGTCATGCATTATGGTCTCTCGGGGATTATTTCGAAATCATATCAAAGGAGGAATCTGAAAAAGACTACGATGATCGGATAGCATGGGACGTTTTAAATGACGGAATTGCGTTTGTGCTACATAAATGTATGTGTATATATTTTGCTCGCATTTTACCTTAATCTTTTATGATTTTTCTTTTCTTTCAGATACACCAGGAGAATTAGATATTCCCTCCTCAATCAAGGATGATATAAAAAAGAAAAAGCATTATTGATTTTACTGAACTTATTCTACTGAACATTCTTTATTTAATTAATTAATAAAGTTATTAAATATTAAAAAAAAAATTTTTTTCTATATAATAACATTTGCAAATTTTTTTTTCTTTTATACTAGTAAAACTGCATTAATACATCCATCATTTTCGGGATTGTTTGTAACTTTTTTAAAATGAAAAGAAAAGATAAGATTAATAATAAATAATGATCATAATTACTATCATGATTATTTACATACCTTGAGCATATTTTCCCCATACAACTTTTCCTGTTGTTGTTACAAGTCCTAATTCTGAAACATTAACCTAATATACATACATGGTTTTGTGAATAATAAATCAAGTAAATTAATAATTAAAGTAATTATTAATAATAACAACAAATAAATAAATATACATCTGTAGAGCTCACCTCTACAACTGTTCCTTTAGTTATAACACCGAGTTGAGTATATAAAGGACTTTGAGGATTTTTCTTAACACTGATGATTGGCAAATGAAAAGTGGCTGCTAATTCAGGATGTGTAACATGTGCCTTTTTATAACGTAAAGCCATCGGTCTAATAAATCTTTCATATTTAGGAGGTTTCCTAGTAAAACCATCACCAACAAATGTTGCCTTTGTTACCATACGTTTCCACTGTTTTGCTAAAAAAATAAATTTTCTAAACTATTAATATTTTTTACTATAAATATAAATGCTAATGTATATGTATATGTATAATGTATATATACTTTTTCTCTTTCCAGTTTTTACTACTCTAAACATTTCATCTTCTGCAATACCACGAACTTTAGGTAATGGAACAGTCCATTTCCCAGCCTTTTCTTTTCGTTTTTGTTTTATCATATTTGATAATATTTTCGCTCTTTGTTGTTTCTCACGATCCATCAAATATGTTGGAATAGCACCTTCAGAAAGTGCTTGAGTGTCCTTTTGTTTAGAAGATTTTTCTTCATGTTGTTTAATCCTTTTTTTTATGTTAAAAAAAATTTGATTTTAAAAGAATTAATCATTGTTTTTTGTTCTTGACAAAAAAAAAAAAAAAAAACAATCAAATAAATCAAATTATTAATTATTAATTACTTCTTTTTCATTTGTATCTTCTCTGCATGTCGTTTCTTATTATATAATTTGGCTTTTATTCCATGAACTTTTTTTGCAAAATTTGAAGAACTATGAGCTTCACGTGCAAGTTTCTTACGCCTTATTAAATAAAAATAAAGTAAAATATTAATTAAAGAATTTAAAAAGAATCAAAAATTATAATCAATTGTATTACTTTCTCTCCTCATAATCTAGCCTTCTTCCATATTTTTTAATTGCTTCTTCAATATACTCATTTTGTGGCTAAAATATCATTTGTTATTAACTTTTAACAATTAATTAATCAATCAACGACAAAAATAAAGATATATATACCATTTTTTTTTTTTTTTTTTTTAAAAAAAAGGCTATATAGCCATTAGAAAGAGTGAATTTTTTTTTGATCAAAAAAAAAGTCTAAATTTTTGTGTAGCAACACAAACTACACGTGACAACTTATGATAACCTGGATATGGTGCGCCGTATCTAAAGACATCAAATGCTGCGCCTCATGCCGAAATTTTTAACACCGATCTTTCCTGATTAAGAAATAACTCGAAGCAAAATGTCTCCAGTAAAAAAACAAAAAAACCATTTAAAAAATGC
>CAUDNR010002057.1:74303-86626 GCA_958430865.1 Entrophospora sp. SA101 | reverse complement strand
TTGAAAATTATTATGTAAACAATTTTTTTGTCAATTGAAAATGTGATTTTACATATACAATCTACTTTAAAATTATAGTCATACAACATAATTTCAAGATCATCACAAAGTGATAAATGTAATAAATCGAACTTCCATCATGCTGACTGTACCATAAAGTTCCAAAAGATAGAACCCCCAAAAGATAGCACCCCCTACTTTAAAACAATTGAAAATCATTTGTTACACAGTTGTAAACAATAGGGGGTTCTATTTTTCCTTTCCTGCAACTATGGTTAACATGAGACTGGAAGCCAACAACAAACAATTCTCCATTACTGGCTTAGTGGTACTCAATCACCAAAGGAGATACATCAAAAAACTAATATTCCCCTTCATACTATCAAATATAATTTTAAAAAACTTCAAGATACAGAAACCATTGAACACAGGAAAGGAAATGGATGCATTTCTAAGGGTACACAAAGTGTCATTACAAGATGATGTTGCTGAATTAATACAAGATGTTGATGTTCCTTAATTAATACAATTTAGATAATTGAACCTAATTCATCTATTCTATCAATAATTATAAAATTAGAAGGTTATATATTATTTTGAATTGTTATAATTTATATTTATTAATTAATTTGTTCATACTGATCATTAATTATTATTTTAGATTTGAAAAAGATTATCTAAGTTCAATAATAAATAGCTCAAAAAATATGACTGGATAGTTTTAGAAGAAAGGGATGGAAAAAATTTCTTATTTTGCAAGGTTGTAAGAATTAGGAAAAACTAAAATTTGGGCCAAAGATGGAAGACATGGTAGATCAATTGCACATTTAGTTGGTTTAGATCAGGGTTGGCAAATTGACTGGTCCATTGAAAATAGATGGATTTTGGACTGGTCCATTGTCATTAATAAAATACTAAATATGGTTAAAGTGTTACACTAATGGACCAATGGACTGCACATTTACTCACCCTGGTTAAAATTCAAAAATCAACAAAAAATTATCAAGGTAGAGAAGCATTAGGTATAAGCAACATGCATAATATTTATTATTTGACAAAGCATAATCATACTTTTAATACCTTTCCTGATTTATGCCAATTTAAGAGAAAATGATAACTCTACATGTAACCTTTCACATAACAATTTTCAAGTTAATAAAAAAAATGCATTGAAATTTTAAATTTAAATTTTTGTAATTGGTTTGAGTCAAGTTATTGAACCACTGATGGTTGAATTGTTTGAATTGTTGATGGTTCAAATCGAATTATCAAATATTCAAATCAAAAAATTTTTTGATTATGGTTCAAAATCAGTCTAAACTGGTTTGCTTTTGTAATTTCTCAAGCTAACAAATCTTTCCATTTAACCACATAAATTTCTCATATTACTCTATTTTAACAATGTTGAGAGCCTGTAACTTCCTTATCCATTCCACCATTGGATCATATTTTTGCTGTGTCTGTCATATACCAGGTGATAGAAGAACAACCAGAGTATCCAGAGGAATATCCACACAGTGCAGTACAACAAAGCATAGCTAGTAAAGATCAGAAAGGAAAGAGGAGAAAACAACCAGATGCAATGTTTTTGGTAAAACACAAAAGAAAATTATACGAACTCCTGTATTCCAAATACTCGCATCTGGTTTGTGATAATAATCAAGAACTATGAGGTTGGATGAAGCTGTGGCAGGAATTGAATGATGGGATGTATTGGACTCATAAGGGTTGCAAAATGGGTGAAGGTGATTCAGCATTGTTGGAATCCAAGTAGCTGGAAAGATACTTCATCTATTTGTTCTTATCTGAGGTGAAGACTTACATCATTTATACCACTTATGCTTGGTGAAGATTCCAATACAACACACCGCAGGTACTGAAAAGCTGATTTAATTCATGAAAGCATTGTTATTATTATGGGTATATTTGATCTATGCTATTCTGTTTTATGACTAAGTTTAAGCCTGGTTGATGTAGACCTTGATGCATGATATAGTGAAGAATTATTGAAATTGTGATATTCTGAAAATAACATGAAAAATAAATTATCTATCATTACTAGAACAAATTGAAATAATAATTATAGTGACAATAAAATCAACTTAAAAGGTTATATTAATTCGAATATAAATGATTGTTCCTCCTTGGTGCCAGAAAAGAATCAAGATCATGATGTGAAACTTATTAATAGAAAAATTTGTGATTCATTCAATTGAAAGTAAAAATGAAAACTTTCAAGCAAAAAAAAATTTATATAATATATATATTCTTTAATAATAATTTACAATTCTAACATGAGGTTCATTAATTGCATCATTATCTTTCTTAAAACTTGATAAAATGGTTTTTCTAACTGCGAAATCTTTTAATTTACCACTTGACATTTTACCAGTTTAAATTATATTATTCAATCTACCAATTTCACTATCTACATAATTTGATTTCTCGTTAATTTTTTACATGACTTTAATATAATATCTGAAAAAAAATTAATATATATACATGTAATTTATAAATATATTATATATATAAATCATAGAATATATAGCATAGCATATAGATAAATAACTATTTACCTGCTGTTTATTTTGTTTTCAATTGATTTAGCATCAATAATAATTTGAGACTTTTATCAGTAGAACCACTTGCGATTTTCTTTGCCAATTCATCTAATTCTGATATTTTACAACCTAATGTATATGACAATAGCAATTAAAAAAAAATCAATATAATTTATTAAATTATAATATAAAATATTTATATTTACCTCTTTAGATAAACTACCACCAATTAAAAGAAGTGAATCATTTCGATTTTCTTCAACTTCCATTTCCACTTCCTCATCCTCATCAGACACCAGATGCATGTGGATTATGTTTCAATTTAACGCAGGTGATCTACATCTGATTTTTAAATACTACAGTCAACCCTCTCTAAGTTCACCCTCCTTGGGAACATATCACTATTTCTCATGGACGTGCATTTAGAGAGGGTGTGCATTTAGAGGGGGTAATTTTATAATCTCACTGTAAGTTTGGGAATGAGACGTGGCGTGCATTTAGAGAGGGTTTACATAGTGAGTGCATTTAGAGAGGGTGCACTTAGAGGAGGTTGACTGTAACTAATCTTCTTTTTATCCGCGGTGTTCACGAATATTCGGATTTTATGTTACACACATTTATATACTAAATGTAATAAATAGTAATGAAACATCTCTCTCTCAACTTCAAGTTGAACAAGTTGGTAGGTTCCAATAAGCGGGTGTGTTAGCATAATTCTTGAAACGGGCTATCTTTTATGGTAAAATCGTGCATTATAAATATGTATTGCAGATTGATTTTTCATTGGCAGGATTGAGCAGGCAGGATATATTACTGGAAAAGATCTGCACGACATTTCCTTTGACTAATAGCTAAAATAACTTTAAAAAAAAAAATAATAATGTCATACACAGTACTAATGGTAAATTAATAAAATAAATTAAATAAATTAATAACTAAATAAATTGGTCAATTTAAACTATATATTTTATGGTTCTATTTTTTAAAGGTTGCAGAGAAACCATCTCTTGCAGAATCAATATCAAAAATTTTAGCACCTAATGGACAAGTAAGAAAACCAATTAATTAAAATTTCAAATTATCATAAATACATTGATTGAATGTTTTGTATTATATTAGTGTAATACAAGAAAATCAATTACACCAGTTCATGAATATACAAGTGAATTCCATGGTAAAAAATCAAAATTTAAATTTACATCAGTTAAGGGTCATGTTTATGGGTAATAAATATATAAATAAGCAATAAATAATAATGTTATTTATTATAATATATTAATGCAATTTTTTATTCTAGTTTGGATTTCACTCAGACACATAATAATTGGAATATTGATCCATTAACATTATTTACTGCTCCAACTATGAGATCAGAGACTGATGTAAAGGAACAATAGTATTAATTGATTAAAATGATTGTTGATTGGTTGATTGATTTACTAATAATTGATTGATTGATTAAATATAGGGCAAAATTTGCAAACATCTTAATAATGAGTCAAAAAGTAAATTTAATATCATCATTGTAATATATATATATATAAATGATTTTAAAATTTAAAATCTTTTTTTTTTTTTTTTTTTGAAAAAATTAGATATTGATTATCTTGTACTTTGGTTGGATTGTGACAGAGAAGGTGAAAATATTTGTTTTGAGGTGATTGATAATGTTATACATAATATGAAATCATCAATTGATGGTAAAACTAAAAATCAAAGAATATTAAGAGCAAAGTTTTCAGGTGATTAATTGAATAAAATTTTCTTAATGTTATTCTTTTTTTTTAAATAAGATCTAAATAATAATTTTTCTTTGAAAATACTTCATAAAGCAATTACTTATGAAGATATTCATAAAGCAATGAATAATTTAGGTTATCCAAATAAAAATGAAGCCTTAGGTAAATAATAACAATAATATAATATTAACAATTATTATTAATTTAATTAATGGTTTTTTTATTTAGCTGTGGATGCTCGTCAAGAACTTGATCTTAAAGTAAGTATAATTATTACTGTTATCACAATTAAAATAACCATCATCATCACCACCATTGTCATTATCAACTGTCATCCATCCATCCACTTGCCTTATTTATTTATTAGATTGGATGTGCTTTTACTAGATTTCAAACAAAATTCTTTAATGAGAAATATGGAAATCTTGATTCTCGAGTTATTTCATATGGTCCATGTCAAACTCCTACTTTATCATTCTGTGTATCAAGACATGATCAAATACAACATTTTATACCAGAAAAATATTGGACTTTATCATTAACAATTTCTAAAGACAATGCCAATATATCTTTAAAATGGAAAAGATCAAGGATTTTTGATAGAAAAATTGCTAATTTATTTTTAAAAATGATAGAAGAAAACTCAAAAGATATAAAGTATATAATAATATAATGTTATGTTATATAATTATATTTATATAAATAATATGATTTATTACTTTCTCTTTTTTTTTAAATAGAGTAACTGCCATTACATCTGAAATAAAAACAAAATATAGACCAGTTGCATTAAATACTGTTGAATTATTAAAATTTGGTTCTTCAAATCTTGGAATTAGTCCACACGAAATGGTAATTTTGCATTTATATATTTTTTGGGAAAGATTGGTGATGATAATGACATTATTTATAATAGATGTCACATGCAGAAAAACTATATATGCAAGGGTATATTTCATATCCAAGAACAGAAACAACAAGTTATCCACGAAATTTTGATTTAATTTCTGTTTTGAAAACTCAAGTAAATAGCACAACATGGTAAAATTTAATATTTAATTATTTTAATTAATTGCTTTTATTATTCTTCTTGACTTTTAATTAATGCCTGTAATTTTAAAGGGGAGCATATGCTAAAGAGTTGTTAGATAATGGAGTAGACAGGCCAACAGGAGGAAAAGATGTTGGTAAGTAATATATTAATTTATTAATTAATAGATTATTAAGTGTGTATTTATTTGTTCAGTTAATTAAACATAATTGTTTTAGGTGATCATCCTCCTATGTAAGTTAATATTATTTAATATTGCTATTTACCATCTAAGTTATTCAAATTATTTGTTTTTTCTTTGTTATAGAACTCCAATGAAATTAGCAAATGAAGGTGACTTGCATGGTGATTTGTGGAGAGTCTACTCTTTTATAACAAAGTATTTTCTTGGATCTATAAGTAAAAATATTAAATTGAAAGAAAATACTATTTTAATAAAAATTGCAAATGAATCTTTTGAAATTACTGGAGCTAAAGTCATAGAACCAGGTTTCTCCAAAATAATGCATTGGTTAGTAATCAATAATTAATTAGTAGTTGATTATTATTTTGAATTAACACTATTAATATTATTATTATTATTATTATTATTTATAAAAAAATTTTCTAGGCGTAAACTACCAAATGATGAAAATTTGCCTGATTTTCGTAAAGGAGAAAATCTAAATTTGGTAAATTATAAATTAACAGAAGGACTAACAAGCCCACCAGATTATTTTACAGAAAGTGAAGTCATTGGATTGGTAAACAATATATATAATATTAATTATTCATTTAATAAATAGTTGATTGAATGATTATTTATTATTTTTCAGATGGAAAAACATGGAATTGGTACAGATGCATCCATACCAACTCATATTAATAATATATGCCAAAGAAATTATGCTACAGTTAAAGGAAATGACCGTAGATTAGTTCCAACAAATTTAGGAATTGTGCTTATTCATGGGTAAATTGATTATGATGATGATTATATAATTAACGGTTATAATTAGTATTATTAACATTATCTCATTATCATTATTATATTTATCAATGATTTTATAAATAAATATTTTAAATAGATATTGTATCCTTTTATAAAAAAAAACATTTACATATTTTGTTTGATTATAATAATATATTAAATTTAATTATTATAATTGGCATTTAATATAGGTAAAATTGATCCTGATTTGTCACTTCCTACAATGAGAAGTGATATTGAAAAACAATTGAATTATATTGCATCAGGAAAAGCTGAATTTTCAAAATTTTTAGAATATTTTCTAAAATTATTTGCTGAAAAATTTAAATATTTTGGAGAGAAAATTGATTTAATGGATGAATTATTTGAAGCAAATTTTTCTCCACTTGCCTCAGTTGGTAAAGTAATGTCAAAATGTGGTAAATGTAGAAGGTAATTAAGTCTTTCTTGTTAATAAATTATTATTAAATAGATTAATTTGCTAATTATTATTTATTATGTTGTAAGATATATGAAATATATTCAAATGAAGTAAGTGGACTAATAACAAAAATTTTAAGAGATCAATATCATTATGGCATTACTAATAATATTATTTATAGACCTCAAAGATTGCATTGTTCAGTCTGTAATGAAACTTATTCATTACCACAAAATGGGAATATCAAGGTAAAAAATAACAGTAACAGTAATAGTAATAACAAAGAATTTTTTATATTATTAATAACATTGATTATGAAATTTTATTCTTAAATAATAGTTATTTAAAGAATTGAAATGCGTGAGTTAATAAATCTGGTGTTATATTTTCATTGTCTATTAATACTACTACTAATACTAATAATGTTACTTTTTTAATTATAAGCCTCTTGATGAGTTTGAACTTTTGACATTCACAAATTTAGATGGAAAAACCACCATCATATGTCCCTACTGTTACAGTAATCCACCATTTGAGAATGTTAAAAAAGGTATGTGAGAATAGTAATAATATTGCTAAACTTGTTAACTTTAAATTTATTTATTATTTTTTATTTAGGAATGAATTGTAGTCAATGTTTACATCCAACTTGTACTTACTCTTTAATAACTAATACAATTTGTCAATGTCAAATGTCAACTGATTTTATTGATTGTAAGGGTAAACTAATATTGGATCAAACTTCATCTACTAATTCATTTAAATTATATTGTACTATTTGCAAATCAATTGTGAAATTTAAAGATACTGTAAAAGGTACGTAGAATAAAATTGGTGTCTGCAACTGATTTGAAATTCTGCAACTGGTTGCAACTAGTTGCAGGCTCATATTACAATTCTTATGTTCTAAATTCTACAACGTCCCAAGTTACAACTTAGTTGCAAACACTGACTTTAATGTAGAAGCATTTGCAAATGTAAATGCATAATGTAAACAAACAACAATAATAATGATATATATATATATATTTATTTACTTTTATTTATAATTTATATTATTGTTGTTAGGAGTTTCTGTAAAGAAAAAATAATCTTTTCTACTTTCTCCATTAGAATTAACTGCTGCATTATAATGAATTTCAATATAAATTTTATATACAAATTCCCTTCTTTTTGATGATAACGATGATAATGGTTTATAATGTGACATTATATAGAAATATAAAATATAAATTTGACTTGGTGTGAAAATTTTTTTTGAGAATAACAGTTACATTATTTCCTTTTTAACATATACTATTACAATTTCTTTCTCCGTAGATTTTAATCTTACAAATTTGAAATGTTTGGTTGCTCAACTGAATTGTTGGGGAAGGGTGAAATCAAAAATCAAGGGGTAAAACTTTGTAATGAGTCGTTTTTCTTTTTGCTGCACATATTTTCGTTTTCCAAAAGTGATAAATGGTTGTTTTTATTTTTACATTACCGTATTATGCGAATTCCTATTTCTATCTATTTGGCAACCGAAAAATTTATCTATTTTTGTTCAAAACATTAGGGTTGAGTGAAGCAGATACTTGACCGAAAGAAAAATCATGTTTCGCTTTAGATGTTTTTTGCTGTCTATTGTTCGTTACCTATCATTTGATGATCTGGATCGGAAAATTTTTATTTTTTTTAATTCCTTTCGTAGAAAATAAATAAATTGCATTGATTTAATCTTTGCAAAGGAGGGGGTTTTTTAATTAAGAAAAAAAGCTTAATTGATTTTTTTTTTAACGTAAACTTTTGATGTTTGCATGAATCCTATTTTTCTATAGCGATAGACTTGGAAAAAATAAAAATAAAAATTGATCCAATTGACCTTTAATCGGAGAAAACAAATAAAATCCATTGATTAATCTTTTCAAAGGATTTTTTTTTAAGAAAAAAAAGTTATTGATTTTTTTTTTGACAGTCGAAGTTTGTAAATAAATTTTGATGTTTGTATGAAGTTTATTCTTCCAACCCCCCAATTGATTCAATTGTCCTTTAATCTGAGATAAATAAACATACACGAGGCAAAGATCAGGATAAAAAAGATCTTTTTTTTAATTAGGAAAAAAAGCTTAGTTGATTTTTTTAACAATCGAAATTCGTAAACAACTTTTGATTCACACGAGGTTCTTCTTTGCAAAGGATTTTTTATTAATTTAGTGAACAATTTCCCTTTGTACGTGTAATTTTTTTTAAATAAAATAAATTTTTAGCTCAATGTAACGAATAGAATAAAAATATTGATATAATAATAATATAACTGACTAATATTGATGCTCCGAACAAATATATAGATACCTCGCATTTGAATGTAACGTGTAGAGCCAAATCATACATATAACGCCATCTCAACACTACGTGCCTCGGCCTCAAATTTGAATGCAACGTAAAAGAAATCTAATGTACTATTTTTTGCAATTTTTTGGTCATAAGTAGTGGAGCGAATTTATTTATATGTTTTTGTTGTAATTTATTAGGCTACTCGATAAATGCACCATATGGCCATGAAATAGTCTAATTTTATTAAAGATCGCATCATTAATCATGAATACATGATAGTATGCTAAGACTCTTCGCATTCAGTGCAAATTTTAATGTTCCGAACGAATATATATGTGTGTGATTGAGTCGTGTGATTTTATAATATTATGATGATTGCTTTAAGTTTTCTCTGACAGAATTAATTGATAAGGATATAAATTGAAAAGAGAAAGTTGCATTCTTTAAAGAACAACTTCATCATTAACAAACTCTAGCGATCGGTTTATCATGATCCAACAATAAAAGAATTTTAGCGTTCTTTGAAGATCTAAAAGTGATAAAAATAGAAAACAAAATTAAAACTTACAAAGATATGTATCAAAGCCTGGGTGTGCTATGTAAAAGGTCGTTCTAAGTGCCAATATTGATCAATCTATGTTGCTTCAAACCCAGACACTAAAGATAGCTCAAGCACATTATTAATACCGGTCTTAGGGAAAGATAAGGCCTATCTTATAGCAACCCATGTAAAAGCTGTTGAAGCCTTTCACTTGCTCAAAGCCTTCCAACTTGCTTTTAGTCGAATTTTAAAATGACTCAATTCAATTCGAATTCAAAAACAGGATTCATGACTCGATTCGACACGATTCGAATCAAACCGGATTCCTAAATTGCTTTTAATGTCATATTAATATGGTTTCTATCGAATGGGGTCTAGTCGAATTATTTATTGTATTCGTTATGAATTTGAGTACTCGAAATGCATTGAATGTTTATTCGAATAAATGAATAAAACGAATGAAATTTGTATTACTATTACGAATATTAATATTGATAAAAAAAAGTAATGTAATTTACACACGGTTGCACAATTCATTGTTTTAATTGGTTCGAATCGAATCGAATCAAAGCCGAAACGAATCAGAAATTTGGTGATTCGAATTCGATTCGGTTTGAATTTCATTGATTCGTTCGGAGCCTTAATTCCACAGTTATCAGGCGCGAGAGCATTCGTTGACGAGTTTGTGATAGGAAAGTTTTATTAAATCTGATACCTGTGATCAATATCATCAGATTTATTCGTGATTTTTAAGGAACTATACGATTGGAATGGTTTTTTGATCCTCCTGATCTTAATGGGAGTATAATTGTTTATGTGAATTCTAGATACCTGGATAGACACGCATTATTAAAAGTTTCATGTCTTGGTATTGCCGTTACTTGAACGATGCAATTTATCAATTTTATTTATTTGCTAATTTAAGAGCAATAGTATCAAATCTATTGAATAACCGCCATAAACATCGTGATAGATGTGTAGTATATGGGACAAAGGTGTCAATCATGTTTGTTAAATAGTAATAAAAGGCTAAGTCATATTTGTTTATTTATTTTTTGTTTAACCAAGATATATAATTAATTATGTTAAAAACATTTAGAATATAAGATAAAAAAATTGCCAATACTGCAACAATTGTAGCATTACATTAATAAAGCTATTATTTTGAATACATTTGTTGTAATCTTACTGAAGGTAATAAGTTTGTGCATGATTTAAATTCTTTTGTGCTAATTTAAAGTTCGATCTTTCTTCAATTATTTAACCTATTGATTGGGTTCACTTTTGTGGGTAACATTTTATAAATTTAGTTATATCAATTTGTAACTTGGGTTCCAAATATAAAAGAAATTTGGATCATTGAAAACAAGTTCACGACTGAGAATGCATCAATTTTGAAAAAAATTTTTTTATCAAATACATTAATATTAATATGGAGTTCTTTCGGACCGTTTTGGCGTATCCATCTATGACATTTTTTTCTATTCAAAAAAAATATATCGAGACGTGTTTAAATTAGCCAATCGGAATTTAATCCAAATACCAAACGTATAAAATGATTATTATTTCCTGATATTTTCTTTAATCTCTTGGATCATATCTTCTGAATTGTCATTTTTTTTACTAAAAAAGAAAATTTTGCGAAATTTATTAAATTAATGATGAGAGGGTTTCTCAAGTTCGTTCTTAAACAAAACAATTATTTAAATCTCGTAATTCAAAAACGCTAAAAAGATTATTCAATTGTTATTAGTTCATCCGATCGACTGAATATACCACCTAATACTAAGTGTAGATTCTTGCATCCATTCGAAACTAACCTCTTTTCCCTCCAAAAATTATTACTATTCATTTTCCTATTTGCGTAATAATAATATTATATGGAAAATAAATTTTATATTCAGGAAAATTTTTATACTCTGGAAAATAAATTTTTATACTCGGAAAATTTTTATATATTCAGGAAAATAAATTTTTCATTTATTGATATGGAAAGAATATTTTTCATTCATTCATTATTTATTGATTTTTCATTCATTCATTTATTGATCTATTTATTATTTTTCATTTATTGATAAGGAAGGAGTATTTTTATTTATTAATATTAATATTCAGAAAAATAAATTTTTATATTAATAAAAAAATGGACCTCATTTTTGGCACTCCCGTAAGGGAAGGGCCAGAAAACTCTTTATTAATAATCTTTCCTAAATATACATGTTGTGTAATTTTATAATAATAATCGAATTAACAAAACACGTTCATATCATAATGTTAAAGTTGAGAAAGAGAAGGAGTTCGAGCGTTATTATTGCAAACACACATACATATATGATTTTCTAATTTTCTCAATAGTTTGTTAAATAAATTTTTTTTAAATTATATATATAGATAATAAATATTGATTAATAAATTTTGTTACAATATAATTATTACTGATTTTGTTTTATCTACTATTATTTCCACGTCGTTTTCTACCACCACCTCTATGAAATCTTTTATTTCCTCTAGATCTGCCACCTCTTGAGAATCTGTTACCACCAGTAGTAATTGTGTTTTTATGTATAATTCTAAAATAATCAATCAATAATTAAATTTACTATATAATAATGAGAATTGCTATTTCTCACCGGTGGTGATTGTCACTACCTAAGGAATTAAATTTGCGTGGGGCGGAGTTAGGGTTGGGGTTAATCATAAATTGTATAATTCCTTAGGTGGTGA